>BLKR01012704.1:0-16989 GCA_011170035.1 Teleogryllus occipitalis
AATTTAAACAAGTGATGCTAAAAACAGTACATATTTTCTTGCTTTATTAGTAACTTTTGCAATTTTAAAACATTCAGAGTTCAACGAAACTGGGATCTGCACCACTTTTTAAGCAGTTTTTTTCTCTATCCTTGAAAAAAATTAAAGAAAAAGTTAAACGCCGTTTTGGACAAAACATTTTTATGAGTTACTGTTATTCAAGGAAACATTAGGCAAAAATGACTCGTTATTTCACAAAATTATCCATTACTACCTTATTTAGAGTTCCGATTTATTAGAACAGATTTCATAAAGGAAAAGATCTCCAACATGAGTATTGTAGTTTTGCAACGTTAAAGATTCATAATGGCATTGTTAATTCTATTTTGACTTTGTGTATTTCTCTAATTTATACCTAATGACTTTTGTTCTTTATGTTTTAGTTTAGTTTTTTATTTGTCCTTTATTTCATGTATTAAACTTTGTACACTTTGTACTTTGATATACAGTAGAACCCCGCTAATCTGAACCCCGCAAATCCGAATTTTCAGATAATCCGAACACAATTCGGGATGGAGGAAAAAAATAAACAAACCCACCTAATATGTCTTAATTTATGAGCTAAAAAGCATGAATATAGTGCAGGTCGACCCAATTCTGAATACTGTCCGGAGAATAGCCGTTAATAGCGAACTACGCTTCAATCTAAGGTACGTACTACATTTCCGAATCCGGACTGACCACACCGCAATTAGTTCGAAAAACCGAGGTTCTACTGAAGTCTATATCTTTGTATGTATACTTTGGGTATTGTATTGTTTACTGTGTGTATTGTAATTTCTTTGTATCTTAACTTTGTATTTTGATATTGTGTATTTCTCTGATTTGTGTTTGGTAATTTTTATTTGTCACTTGTTTCATATGTTGTACTTTTTATGATTTGTGCTATTCTAAATAGAATGCTCCCGTACAGGGGAATAAATTAAATTAAATAATTTTCAATTTACAGAGTTTGCCGAAAATGGGACATGCGCCATTTTTTAAGTGTCTCCTCCATCGAGAAAAAAATTTATGAATGTAAAATGTTTAAATTTGGGAATTGTTCTTGATTATTTATTATTCTTGATTATTTTTAATTGGTGGGAAGTAAATAAATAAAATAAAATGCTGAAGTTGCAGGTAAAGAACTTCCAAAATCCAAATAGTTGTTCAAGCTCTCTTCATTTTAATTTAATTATCTTGAAGAAAAGTATTTTATTAAAACTTCTCTTTTACTTTTCTCTTACATATTCCCATTTCCCAATCTGCTAATTGTTAAATTGGAATAAGACGTTTATAATAAACGAGGGGGGAAAATCTTTTAAAATTGATATTTTGGGGAAATAGTTGGAACCCATTTTAGTTTCTCGTATACGTACGTATATATGGAATAATATACGTAGTATAGAGAAAGTTATTATGCAATGCTGCGTAAAAAAATGGCTTATTTTCGGCGGGAAAAAATAATTCCCAGGCTCTGGTCACAAAAAGGTGCATACAACCAGTTGCTAAATTAAGAGAAAAAAATCCTCTAACACATGGTGTAGTCAGAATCCATGTTATTTGGATCCTTGTTGCCGAAAAACCGATCGGAAACAAAACGTCCGTCCGTCTGTCTGCCTGTCCGCCTGTCCGTCCTTCTGTGAACACTACTAGCGCTTAAACCATTCATACGATCTTTTACAAATTGAAGAATCCTTTGTCCATCTGGTTCTAGTTGAAGCTTTGAAATTTTGAAAAATATTCTTTAAAATTTGCGGCTACTTTACATGACGCTTTCCGGATATTTTGACAATTTTCTCAAAATCGGCTCCAAATTGTTTCTTTAAATTTTTGGTAGGGGGAATATCAAATGTACCTAATACGACGACATAAACGCCATATTGCTTTATTCTTTTGCTTTTTCAAAATTTAAAAAATTTTTTTGTGACTTGTCTCTCATGTCCGTAATATTTACGTTAGAGGCAATTGTCTCTCATGTCCGTAATATTTACGTTAGAGGCGATTTCTTCACGCTGCCGTATTTATGAGTACATGTGCTTTAAATAATGTCAAGTAAAGTTTCTTGAAAACTCCACAGTTTTTTGTTAAAAGAGCTCAAAATTCAACATTTTCAGAAACGCGCAAACGACATTTTTTTTAAATGACTCCAAATTTGTTCTTCAAAATTTTCAAACGGATAGTGGTAATGGCATTATTTAATGTGACGTAAAGTTCATTTTGGTGTATTCTTTTGTTTGTTTTTTTAAGTTACACAAATGTAATATTTTTTATGTCTCACGGCGTTATTATGCACATTTTCTCCAATTCGTATACTTTATTGAATTTCTGAGTGGAAGTCCTTCAGATTACTTCAAATAAAGTTTTTTGACAAATCAATAGATTTCTGTGAAAAACAGCTTGAAATTTCGCATTTACAGTAAGGCTTAACACTATTTTCTTAAATCCGGCTCCAAATTTTTCAATAAAACTTGCTACGTAGGACAAGGTTTTAGCCATATTTAATATTCTTAAAATAATATTTCGGTTCGAATATTGGGAATCCGAAAATGTGAGAAAATTTCAATGTTCTTTGAGCGACGGTAGATGGCAGCAGGCAAGAAGGAGGGGCAAGACTGTACAGTACCAGTCCACACCGAGAAAATTAGAAAACTTTACTACTAGAAAGTCTTTGCCATTCTGTTGCATGTCTAGTTTTTCAGAAAATGTCTCTTGATCGTTTCTGAAGTGGGTAATTGAAGTGAAGTGGGTAAGCTTATTTTTACATGAAAAAAATTGAGATTTTGAGAAACTTCATATGAAATCATTTGAAGCATTTGGGTTGGGAAAATCACTTTAGGGTGCCAATGCAGGTGTATGATGTATCTGCGCTGTAGAAAGAAAGTCTGGAAAGTATCGGGAATAATTCAATACAAACTAGAGGTACTACAATAGCACATGCTTCCTCGCATTATTTCTAATATTTACAATATTTTAAAATGTAGAGTGTTCAATGAGACCCGCACCATTCATTTAAACGTCCCTTCTTCTATCTGCGGTAAAATATTTGAAGAAGATTGGAGCAATTTTTGAGAAAATGTTTTTTTTATAAATTGCTTTATTTTCTAACCCTAATTACCCATAAACTACTCGTTTTTTAAAAAATGTACATAACCTTTTTTAAACAACTGATGTTTGGGAACAAATTTGTGTTTATGGCAAAAGTCTGTCTCTTCAGTTTTGTAATTTTGAAGTGTAAACTTTTTTCAATTTTAGAAAATACAGAGAGTTCGCTGAAAATGGGAGTATCGCCCTCTTTTTTAGCGTCTCCTTGATACACACAAGAACAAAACAAAGAAAATATTGATTTAGTTTTAGAAAGAAAATTGTTTAAGATAATTTAATTGCCTATATTTCGCTCAAAATTTCACGAAAACTACTCATATTTTTGATACATTTTACTTGACCTTATTTCAAGAGCTGTCTTTAAGGAACATATTTCATTAAGGAAAAATCTCTATCTTCAGTATGACAGTGGTAGGAAGACGCCCTGAAAAATGTACTTTGGAAATTGCAATTTTTGAAAAATCTAAAGTTTTAACGAAAATATGACATGTATTCCCTTAAGCATTCTTTAAGATACCTGAGGACAAATTTTAATAAAAAAATTTGGTGCGATTTTTTAGAAAAGTTTGAAAATTTTTTGAGGCTTCATGTAAAGAATCCTCAAAATCAAAATATCCTGTTGAATTTCCCAAAGCCTCGACTTTGTTCAGATCAATCCGAAAATATCAATTTTGGAGAAAAACGTCTGAAAGGTTAAGACATAACTTTCTCTTCTTACAAAGTAAGTGCAAGAAAGTAAAAATTATATCGTTGTTTACAATGTATTTCTTGAACTTTCTTCGATATAATATCTTCCTGCATCCATACAACGTTTCTGTCGTGCTTGCTACGCTTTGTAGGCTTCCTCGAATGCGGAAACTGAAATAGTATTTATAGGCACAGTCATTTGGAATATTTTCACTCACTGGAAATGAGTTCCCATGAGGCTGTATTTCAATTTTGGGAACAGAAATAATCACATGTACCACGACAGTGTCGCACTGCGTTTGAGGCATTGTTGCCACTCTGTGCTTCACCCGAAACTCCTTCACAAACAGAGAAGTGGATCTATTGTCAAGGGTCCAGTTTGTAGTCTCCTTTGGGGCACCAATGGCCTTTTGTTTCACAAGTGACATTTCAAGCTGTTCCACGTAAATTCCATGTGCCCTCTGACTCCCGCACGCTTTTGTGTCAAAGACGACAATGATTTTATTTTTAACTTGCTCTTGTGGGCCGTTTTCGGGAGAGGAGATGTGGTCGAGTAGCACTCAGAACTTTGCCGCTTCGTCTCGAAATTTTACTGAAACACCCATGTTTCTTGTAATAAAAATTCTGGAAGAGATGCATAATTTTGTAGCAGCTCTCTGTAGATGAGCATGCGCAAATTATTTTTTTCCTGCGACAAAACCTTTCACATTAAATTTGCTGAATGTTCTTCAGCAAATCTTCAGACATAAATAAATACATTGCTGGTTTTTGGCAAATTAAACTCGTGTGCCATGAACTGAATCACTAGACGCGGGGTCGGAATCCAGAACTGTTATTTTGATCATTGTGGCTCGTTGTCGGATGTCCATTGCATTCATCGCCATCCACAATTTCTTCCCTCAATTAATATCCTGCGCTATTCACAAACCCTCGTTTTTCACAAACTTCCTCTCCATAGGATTCCCTTGACAGGTTCTAATTCCTGAACAAAGTCCTCATAATACGCAGTAAACTAAAAAATAAATATTCGTCTGATTTAGAAGAATTTTCGGATTGTTTATTAAAAATTTGTGTACCTGCCCTTTATACACATTAATTCACATATTCATTGCTTATATATGAACAAGAATATTTCTACATATTTTTCAAACCAGTGGAAATTAAGCCACTTTTGATAAGACACCAAAATTCGAAATAATAGACCTACTTCTCTCCCTCCCTCCCCTCTCTCTCTCTCTCTCTCTCTCTCTCTCTCTATCTCTATCCCTCTCACACTCGCTCACTCTCACTCACTCTCTCTCTCTTTTGAAAGTTTTTGACATTATTGACTTACAATTCTGCTTTCTAAATTACCTTCACATGGAAATCGTGATATTGGATCTCCATTCTCCAATCTTAAACATCGATTTAAAGAGTACATATAATATACTGGCATGAAAGAACGTTTTTTACTCAATTTTCAGGTTCTTTGTTATGAGCATGCGTCCCGCAGTTGTCATTGCTGATGACAGGAATATTCCTTGCAAAAAACAATGCAAAGTTCGACATCCAATGATTTCAAATTTTTTTGTAATAACACGTTAACAGAAAACAAAACACTTTTTCAGCGCCGTATTGGGTTATAGTAATTGAATGTCGCATTGTAACGAATGCGCCAATGAAAATAAATAATATGCAATTGTCTGATGGTAATATCCTTCTGAGTCCCTCAGTTCAATCAAATCTCAAATGGAATATCAATATAAAAGAATTGGACACTAAATTAGGTTCATAATGTTAAGCATTCATATTTTATTTTGTATTCAGTCAGCCTTCATGCAGCTCATTTGGTGTAGCTAGTGAATGTTCATTCCCACCGGAGATATGGCATAGTATTTTGGAAAATCACATACGAAATTACCCAGATTGCAGACACATTGTACAAATAAGAAACAAATACCATCTTCGTGATTTCCACAAGCTTGTCTTGAGTTTGGAATAATTGCAACATTGCCTTGCCTACTTATTTTACGAACATGACGTTTTTGTCCAAACTGACTTAAGTGAGAGAATATATTTTCATGTAATATAGATATTTATAATTATAGCACACGCCATATAAATAATATTCATCATCTGTCAGTATCAACAGCTGAAATCCACGCCTAATACATTTACGCTACTGTACAGCTCAGAGAGAGAGAGAGAGAGAGAGAAAGAGAGAGAGAGAGAGAGAGAAATATGAGTACCATTGGCATAAATTTTGCACGAAATGCTTTTCAACAATATTTTCACAAAAACTGTTCCAATATTTGCGTTACATTTTTTCTCGAATAGAGGAAAGCACGATTAAAAATAGTGGTACTAAAACAGCACGTATTTTCTGCTCGTACTTTCACGCAAAATTACGCGAAAAGGACCCAAATTTTCGAAAAATTCTACATCACTTTATTTCAAAATACATCTTTAAGGAACACATTTCGTTACAGGAAAATCTCTATCTTTAATAGTTTAGTTATAGGAAGACGTCGATTAAATTTGGAAGTTTGACAATTTTTGAAAAATCAGACTTTTCAATGAACATGAGACTTGCCCTATTCTCTTAAACGTTCATCACACTATCCAACAACAAAAATTAATAAAAAAACAATGGAGCAATTTTTTTGAGAATTTTTAAAAAATGTCCCAGAGACTTTATATAAATTATCTCCCAAAATTAAAATATCAGTTTCAAATTCAAGGGCCACAACATCAGCCAGATCAATTGGGAAATATCAATTTTGGATAAAATCTGCTGAACAGTTTACCCGCTAGCGTTGTTCACAGACGGACCCACAGACGTTTTGGCATCAAGACGTGTTTTCGGCATGAAAGAGCCACAAAACAGATTCTGGATACACCACGTGTTAGCGAAAAAAGTCCCGAAAAGTAATTATTTTTTCAGTGTATTAAAGTTTTCGGATGTAAATCACAGCCTACAGTTCACCTGACCTTCAAAGGAAGCTAGCACAAAAGTTTAATTGGTAATTTGTCCAGTACATTCACAGATTATCGCGCTGTAACGCAACGCTCTTGTGTCTTTATATATTAGTATGGATTGCGTTAAACACCATTCGTTGCCATAGCAACAATGTCAACAATGTTTCTTTAGTTTTAAAATTGTTTAACCACGTTCTGATTAACGAACCCTTTTTAACTAATAGTAATTAATGAAACGGGTGTATAAAGAGGAGGATAATTGAAGGCATGGAATGTACGAGAAAACGAGCGACGATACGAGCCAGTTTTCTTATACTATGAGTGCACTTACACCCATTTCTACACATGTTACGTTCAATATTTTTTCGTTTCCATTGACGGATAATTCAAATTTAAAAAATTCCAGCACATCCTTTCCACCCGTGGCACGCATTTAATAACGTAGTATTACTTCTGAAAAAAATTCTATAGCGTTCTTTTCAGAACTAGTAAAGACAACTGACTTTTTTTTAATTCGTAATCCTAAGACCAAATGTTTTACTTGTAAAACATTTAATATATTCTCAATAAATATTTTATGTTGTTCCATAAGTCAGCTAGCATAACGTTTACTTCCCCAATTCAGTTTGATTAATTAGTTGTTTATATGTAATTGTTGTATTATAGGTATGTAATATGATGTACTGTTTTGTTCGTTTCATGGCCGACTGCAAATACCTTCGCTACGTCTGTGTTATAGGTTTTTAATTACACGATTTCGCTCCTTTTCTGAATTCTCATTGGCAGGTGTGAATTTTTAGTTGCATGGTGGAATTTTAATTGCACGCGTGCTATTAACATAGATATAATCAACGACTTTTCATGGAATTAATAATCATATTTTATTAACTAAACGAAAATAACAAAGTATTGTTGAAGATAATATTTAAAGAAGGTTTCAAAAACAACCGTTCAACTATTTAGGTACGTTAATACATTTTAAAGAATGGTAATGCTAAAAGAATATCGTTTTTCACTCTGTTGATGAAAATCCATTTATTCGTTCAAACACTTACTACTTGAACTTCCCCCGGAAATTTGTTCTTTAATTATTCACCCCTAAGTCACGTGTCTTCCTCTCCATATGTCATATACATTTTTACCCCTTTTTTACTTAAAATAAATGAATAATAAATAGTTGAGATCAAGAAGGAAGACATTTGCAGGGCGGAATTAAGGTAATTCTTTTCACAGTGCTGCTTTTCACTTCGTTACAAAAAGACGAGAAAATAAATAAAAACTTTGGTTAACAGTTAATAAAACACGAAAACATTACTCTCGTACTAACTGATAGCATAATAACTGATACGATAATTAAGAGTTTGAAGCGCGAAGACAACAGATACTGATTGGCGACTTACCATTAACTTAATTATTCGTTTGTTGAACCAGAAGATTTATCGCTCAGGGAACCGGGCGAGTGGAAGAGAACCTGGATACTGAACCACTCATTATGACGAATATCTGGAGGATAAGAAAATTTTAGTTATCTATCTTATCATATGCAATCAATTGCCTTATCGGAGTTGGATGTTCATTATGATAAACACTCTACTGATAAACAAGGAGTTTTGAAGCACATTCAACTCACAGAAACATACAGACATATCTAACCGCGGATCCATATCACTATTAGCAATGTGTGTGGTAATCTCACCGTCTACATTCACTCAAGTAAAAAGCGGCGGTGACTAACGCCGGTAGCGGCTCGAGTGACCCGGTCATAGGGAGGTTGTGGGTTGGATTCCTGTCAGATGACGGAAATGGGACTGAGGTCTTTTATTACAAGAGATCTGATGATACAAAATATCTCGTTCATATGCTAAAGCTCATGTGCAGTTTTACAATGGTGCGAAATGATAACTTCAAACATTACGTTCCGATTAAAAATTTTTGGCCTTTGATGAATTAGAAGAATTGATATTGTTATCCAGTCAGGAGATTCAATTTCAAAAATTGCATCTCCCAGTTAGATAAGTGTCAAGAGAGAATAGATGATTAAGCCAACTTTTACCCACCTCTCGCAATCTGCTAGTACCGTCATCAGTTAATAACTTCAACAGCTTTAAACATTTTGTTAGAATAGGGAGCAATTTAGCTACTTTTGAAGAATTGTGAACCTTACTTTTCACCAGGGGCTACAAAAACGTTCATGGTGTTGAATGTGAAAGTATGTATGTAAGGGGAAAATAATAACACTGCTGTGGTACTGAAACCTGGCATATGCATGTTGTGATGAACCATTAGTTTACCTCAGCGTAAGAATGATTGAGGATTGAAGAAGTTGTCAGTATTACTTGGTCTGGGTGAAAAAAAATCCTTTTCTCTCTGGAAGCCCGCCCACGGGTTTTACTGAAACATGCACCCAAGTCTAACGCGGGACGTTTGAAATGTGCACCCTTTGCTGTTAATTAGCGCCAAACAATTGCTATAAATGATTGAATTCCAAGAACGGAGCCAACACTGTCAGACCCAAATCAGTAAATAAGATAAATATGTATTACGTAAATGTTCGTAAGAACGGTTCTGTCAACCCATAAAACAAATTTCTCACAACGGACCTGGGCGAATAAATAGGGGAGTCGTCGAATTAAATAAAAATTCGTAGTTAGATTTTGATGGTAAATAATTCTCCGATTGGTACGAGTAAAATCCACCAGAATTTATCTAACGAATATCTAAACATTTTGACGTGAATGGGACATGAACGTCCTCAATTTTTTAAGTCCAGTATGGAGGAGTTTTGTAGAAATTCATTGAATTCTTTCTGAATTTCTCTTAGTTGTGTCCAGCTAAGTTGATTAACAATTGATGTCTGACGGTATTGTTTCCTAGTAAAACACGTGCGATTACATCACACGAAGAGATTAAAGACCAATTAATATAACACATATACTATCCTTTCATTTACTAAGCAAATAAATGATCCTTTAAAAGGAAATATTACATCAGTTTAGACCAGTCGTATCAAACTGCGCCCGAAAAAACCACTCACCTACACAGAAGGCCGGCGCTCCTTCGAGCACGGACAACTTCCCCTGACTCAATTCTCACTTCCTCTCCAAATCTTCGAAGGGTGCAACCGGTAGCGGTAGCTCAGTGCATCAACTGATGTCACTGCAGCGCCTCTAACTGGGAGGTTCTAGGTTTGTCCTGACGGCGGCAGGATTTTCGACACTAGCTTTTCAGCTAGGTCGAATTCAGCTGCTGTCTGGAGGAGAATTCTAGCGGCCGGCTGCTCTGATCGGTAGTTTTCAGTGGTTTCTCCGATCAACACCAGGCGAATGCCGGAGCAGTACCCTACCAAACGGGCCACGGACCGCGCGCGATCTGTCCTTCCTCTTCCTTGTCCTATCCTCTCTCCTTACACACACACACACACACACACTTACACTAACATGCACTACACTACCACATATTTCGGGAGACCGGTCGGGTGCTTAGAGCTTGTCCCGGCTGGGGTGGTGCCCCGCTGGTGGGAGAGTCCAGGTTAGGGGGAAAACCCACTAGGCCGACGGTAGGTCGGTGCCGGATCTCGCCATCCAGCGGGGGAAGATCCCGCCATCTCCCGGGGAAAACATGCACTACACTAACGGGACTAATGACCGAAGTAGTTGACGCGCCCGGAAACATGAAAAAATCAATCAATAATCGAAGGGTGCATTGCTCGCGCGCAAATTTTCTCGATACCCGATCTCCTTAGTCCTTGACCAACACGACCCGTTGAGATACTTAGGTCCGACTCGAAACGGCAGATACCAAATTACAATTCTGCCAACATCCCCCACGTACTTTCTAAATAATCGTATTTGTCGTGCCACGTTTTCGCGCGGTAAGTTCATGCCAGAAGTTGGTAGGTCCTTTTAAGCCGTGGCATAGCCGGAGCCCTCCTCTCGCCTCAGCCCACGCCGTGGAATGTGAAGAAAACTTGCGCGGGTGGAGCACGCGCGAGCAATAGTGCGGAGGGTCTGTGGGCTGGATGGACTATCCCGAAGAACAGTGACGTATTTCGATCATGTGTTTGCCTAATTTTTCTATGAAATAGGCGAGATTTGTATTATGTTTACACAGGCACTTTACCACTTGTTACTTTATTTCAAGATTATTTTCTTTTTAAATTCTGCCTTGTATAGACATTTCTGTCAAAGGGTAGGGCAAAGGATTATTAAGCCATGTAATTTTTTGTTGTATTAACCTATAAAGTGAAATAAAATACCAAGACTCAGGTTATTAATTATTGCTTACGATCAGACAGCTCTTGTAATATCTGTATCTGTAATATCTGTCTTTAACTGTTTGTGCGATAAACCTCCTAATTTAACCTTGGACGTTAATGCAATAATTGCACTGTTAAGTGAGCACGATTACGAAGTAAAGATTCTTTCGATTTAAAATGTTTAATTTTACTCTCCATTGATTACAAGCACACAAAAAAGTTGTTATATCCACAAACCAGACACATGTTTATATATTTTGACGCGCTGTATCCGAATCTGAGCCCAGAATTGCGCCATTATCCTGCAATGTTTTTAAATCGCAAAAAACATTGTTACTTTTAATTTTTTATTTTCGGGAGTAGTTGTCCGACCCAAAGACTTCACCCATGTTTCTCTATGTATTTCCATGCGCTAAATCCGAATCTGAAGTCCGAATTGCGCCATCACCCTTCATTTTTTTTAAACCGCTCGTGGGAAATCATCAACCATAATATATTAATTTATTTACCATAATATTTTAATTTAGATATTCAAATTAATTCATGAATTCATTACTGAAAAAACATTTCAGTATATACCTAAATTTTTATTCATTTCAAGAATAAGAACATTAGAATTAGAATAAGTGTGAATAACGCCTCAGAAAACTTTTACATTGATTCTTAGTAAACGTAAACAGTACAATGATGGCTTGATTTAAAGAAATCTATGAGGTTTAAATATTTCAGGTTAAATTTAACACATACAACTGTGTTTTGATAACAAGTCGCCCCCACTTGAAAATTAGAGCCGTCATTCTGTGCTTTTGATTTGGAAGAGGAAGACTGGTCCAGCTGTTTCACAAAATATGTTTTATATTCAAATCATTAATTTCAGACACATCTCATTATTTTATACTAAATAATTGTATATTCTTCAACAAACGAATAAGGTTGGCTGTTTTTCATAGGTTCATGTTCACGGCAATCACTCCTTCGTCGCTCATGTCGCAATTTCTACGAATGAATAATAGCGCTTATGCGCGAGTCAAAGACTACTTTCTCTACGACCGTTAAATATTCAGACTGGTTGACGCCATCTTACGAGACGGACGCATCTGGTTGTGCTCTTCATTTTTTGTGAATATCTACTACTTTTAGCGATTTGACAGTGCCTAGTGTGTTTTAAGTGCTTTTATTACTTGTTTCAGGTTATCTGAGAATATAATTTCAACTGATTTTTTGGCTATAACCAAGACAAACAGATTACGAATTTTAAACGAATTTTTGAACGTTACGAGGACAGTGTATCAAAGTGAATTTGTTTCAAATCTTATTCTATATATTGAAGACAAACTTTTTTTTCTTTCATCTAATTACGGTAACGTATAATCTACTGATTGTATTAAACAGTTGCAGCTTAAGTTGACGAAATTCTACGTAGCCACATTGCCAAATTTCGTAAGTACTAGCTCCATTAGAATTGTGCGTAGCATACCTTCTAGTTTTTGCATTGAATCTTGATTTTTAACTTATTTAATACACATCAATTTAACACTTTTAAAATACAAAGCTAGGTTTTGTTGCTCTTATCTGGGTTTTCTTGTATTTATTTCAATTTTATCACGTACATTAAAACGCATTCGTGACATGGCTACTGTTCGTTCTACTCTCTTTACTCTCTACACTCTCAAAGCCGACCTTCTGAAAGCCTTCACACACATAAACAATAATTTAGATCAACATATCCGAAGGTTGGAAGAGGTCGTTCTCTACACAGACGGTTGGGTACAAGTCGGCAACACTGCGAAGAATACCAACCGTACACCCGTGACTGTACAAAAGACACAGACACCGCATCCAGTCACAACTCAAAACAAATTTAGTGTTTTAGATTATGAAACAGATTTTCCTCGCCTTTCTGATCCTCACCACCCTTCTCTACCATCGACAAATACATGCACAAACCAACGCAAACAGGCTAGGAAGCGCGTCAAAACCAAAACACGTAAAGCTGCGCATCCTAGCTCACTTGAAAACAAAGACATTCCTACTGAGCCTAAAAAACAGGTACTTATTGTAGCTGACAGTCATGGCCGCCATCTTTCCTCCATTCTCAGTAGGAAGTTACCCTCCAATTTCTCAGTCTCATCTATTTTTAAACCTAACGGGAGGTTTGCAGATGTGACTGCAGAATTGGACACCCACACGAAAACAATGGCCAATCAGGACACAGTCATTATCATAGGAGGGCAGAATGACATTAACTTGGGCGGTAACTTTACACCTGAACAACATGTTAACAAATTACAATGTGCCGCCCAAAATACTAACATTGTAGTCTCGACTCTGCCCTTCTGGTACAACAGACAAACACTATGCAGCGAGATTAAGCACGCAAACCAACAATTGAAACTGCAGCTGAGAGAAACAAATGTCACACTTTTTGAAATGAATTTCCTCTCAGCAAAACACTTCACCCGGCATGGTCTTCACATGAACCTTGCTGGAAAACATGCAGTCGGTAACAAACTTGCCCAATACATCATCAACTCCAGTCCTACGCAGTCTCCTGCCAAAAATCCGTCCCTTTCGCCTTCTTTACGTTCTCCACCCCCCACCCTTATTTCGAACCCTGTTGCCTCTTCCTCTGAACCTACTCCCGTTTCTCCCATTCCCACTACCAATTCGTCTTCATCTGATGCCCCATCTTCCTCACAACCTGTCACTGCCCGGACACACTACAACCTTCGACCATGCACTCGAGGTAAAAATGGAGTAAATATATAGCAACTACAGTCAGATGCAGCAGAAAAACATTCGTGTAGGTACTTGCAAAAAATAAACATTCTTCACCATAATGTTCAGTCCCTTTCAAATAAAACTGAGTTTATCGAGGCAGCTCTACAGAGCGATCTAAATCAAACGGACGTTCTTTGCTTTACAAAACATTGGTTATCTCCTAATGAACTTAGCATTTTCCAAATTCCAAACTTTTACCTCGCAGGCTTTTATTGTAGAGAGAGAGAATCGCATAAAGGTCCTACGTATGGTAGTTCTTGTATTTACGTTAGAAATAATATTGATTCTATCCCCTTGGCAGAATTAAATGTGTATTCCATTGAAAATATTTTCGAAATTTCTGTTGTACATCTTACTTCATTAAAAGTGATAATACTTTGCATTTACAGACCTCCAACAAAGAGAACTGCAGATTATATTTTGTTCTTAGAAAACCTGGAGATAACACTTAACGAAGTCAGCAATCGCTCTTTTGAATCCATTGTTGTATGCGGAGATTTTAACATTGATTTTCTGGTCGAATCTTGCGAGAAAGAAAAGTTTCTCAATTTAATTAATTCCTTCAATTTAGACATTACAATTAATGTACCTACACGAATTACACAAAATTCGATGAAGGCAATTGATCAAATTATAATTAACAAAACTACTACTCGATATGAAGTTGAAACAAAAGATTTAGGATACAGTGACCACGATGCACAAATTCTTACCATTATAAGAAATGCGATCACTGACACAATAAATAATACACGTATGACTAGATTGTTTACTAAAAGTAAAATTAAATTATTCATAGACTATTTGATGCAGGAGTCATGGGAAGCGGTTTATAATACTGTTGATACAAACGAGAAATATAATTCTTTTTTTTTCAACTCTTTCAATTCATTTTAACACTTGCTTTCCTCTTCAAAAACGAAAATTAAATATTTCACGGAAAAGCAATTCTTGGATAACACAAAGGATTAGGACATCTTGTAAAAACAAGCGAATTCTTTCTTTCATTTCTAAACGTCATGACGTATCTCAAGATTTCCTTATCTACTTTAAAAAATACAAAACATTGTTACGAAAAGTCATAAGGCAGGCAAAAATCATGAAAAACGATCAGGATATTTTGAACTCAAATAATAAAACAAAATCAATGTGGAATATAATAAAAAATACTACCAAATCAGCTAGAAAACCCGTAGAGAATGTTGTTTTAAAATATAACGATATAAATGTCAACGATCCGGCAACAGTGGCTAGTCTCTTTAACCAATACTTTTCGAGAATTGCTGCCGATCTCACTAAGGGTCTTCAGGCATAAAATTCAAAAACAGACAGTGCACCCAAAATTTTAGACACAATGTTCGTTTCCGAAACTTCTTCCTATGAAATTCTCAAAATAATCGGTAAACTAAAAAAATAAATATTCGTCCGGTTTAGATGAATTCCCGGATTCTTTGTTAAAGACTTGTGCGTATGCCATTATACACCCGTTAACTCACATATTTAATGCATCTTTATGCACTGGAACGTTTCCAGATATTTTCAAAACAGCTAAAATTAAACCGCTCTTCAAAAAAGGCAACAAAAATGAAATTCAAAATTATCGGCCCATCTCTCTTCTATCAGTTTTTTCAAAAATATTAGAGAGACTTTTTTACGTACGAATGGAAACCTTTCTGACTAAACACGACGCGCTTTCAGATTGCCAACATGGATTTAGAAAATCAAAATCAACGGAAACAGCTATATTTTCTTTTCTTAAAGATGTCGCCTAATCATTAGATCAAAACGAGGCACCTATTGGATTATTTTTAGATCTCTCAAAAGCTTTTGACATCATTGATCATGACATTTTACTTTCAAAATTACCTTCATATGGAATCCGTGGTATTGCTCTAGATTGGTTATGTTCGTACCTTAAAAAACGATCTCAGAAAGTTGAAATACCTTACTGGAATGATGGAACATTACGTACGCACCTTTCCGACTCTTTGCCTGTTGCATGTGGAGTTTCTCAAGGATCGATTTTAGGCCCTATTCTGTTCCTACTTTACGTAAACGATATGCCCTCGACGATTCGAAACGGAAGAACGGTTCTCTTTGCGGATGATACGAACATCCTTTGCAATAAAGAAACCGTAAATAGTACAATATCAGATATTTCAAATTGGTTCCGAAATAACAAATTAATAGTAAACGAAAAGAAAACGGTTTTAATGCGGTTTTCCATTTCAAATAAACAATTCTGTGCTCCATTGAAAATGAACAGTGTACCATTGACTCATGTTAATGCAACAAAATTTTTAGGTCTCACAATTCAGTCAAACCTTAAATGGAACGTCCATTTAAATGAATTGAACACAAAATTAAGTTCATTATGCTACGCGTTCAGAATTCTTGCAAATTCAGTCAGCCTTCACACTGCTCGTTGTGTATACTTCGCGAATGTTCATTCCCGCCTGAGATATGGCATAATATTCTGGGAAATACATCTTATAGCTCCCAGACTTTTAGATTACAAAAACGAATTGTACGAATAATAACCAAATCCCATCCACGTGATTCTTGTAAGCCTCTCTTCATTAATCTAGGAATTCTACCATTACCGTGTCTTTTTATTTACGAATCAGTGGTTTTTGTAAAAAATGACTTGCTCAAGGGCGGGAATATTTTTTCAGAAAATGCCGAAGTCTATTACTATAACACTCGACGTAGAAATAATATTCATCAGGTGACAGTATCAACAGCTCATTACAAAAAATTCACATACAATACATGTACATTATTTTACAACACTTTGCCAGATGACATTAAACGATTAAATTCAATAGAAAAGTTTAAATCCCGAGTGAAATTGTTTCTGCTGCATAACTGTTTCTATACAATTAGAGACTATACTGAGCATCACAAGAAACGTAACATTAATTTTTAACAATGATACATAATGCATTAATTACCATTTGGACTGTATAAATGAGTATAAACAACCTGTAACAACTATTGTAACACAGCTTCCGGGTCAATGACCCCCATCTCGATCAGGTTTTTCGTCCAGTTTCCCTGATCCATTGGGCAAATGCTGAGATGGCCCCTTGTTTTGCTTCTGGACATAAATGTAACTTCATTTTCTGTGCACATCTTCTAGAATTCAGTGGGAAATACAATTATTCAAATTATCGTTTCCATGT
>BLKR01012705.1:0-16965 GCA_011170035.1 Teleogryllus occipitalis
CTGCACAGAGAAGGGGGAAAGCTGTCTTCCAATCTGGAGCTTCAATATCAGAAATTAAAGGCGTAACGAAGCTTCTGATTGGATTGCCGTGTCACAGCTGACGATCTGTCACAAGCCTCGTGAAACATTCTGCAAAAGAAGTGCAGGTCATTTGAATTTACAATTTCGAAAAAAGTAAAATTACATCCAACTGCTCGTAATAAAATAAAACGAACATAAGTCTTTTTAAAGAACAGATTTTTTAAAATGATTCCAGTAAACAAAAAACCTGCATCATCAATATTGCACGTTTTGTTGTTAATGTGTGTAAATGTAATGGTGTAATAATGGAATAATGTTAATATTTTGTTGTTGTTTGTATTTTCGAAAATTGACATCAATGTGACATCTCGCACTAGTTAGTTTTCTAAATTTCTTGGTCTGGGTTAGCTATTCGGTTTTGCCCCACCCTCTTCCCAGCTGACATCAATTGCCGCCCAAAATATATTGTTTCACATTTTGTCCACTTTTCGGTTCCCTAATGGAAGACTGAAATATGATTTTCTGAATATTAAAGACGATTAATACCTCATCCTGTATGTAAATTTTCGTTGAAGAATTTGGAGTGGTTTTTGAAAAATGTCGTTTAAGCGTTTCTGTATGCGAAATTTGAAGCTTTATTTTAACAATTTTTGAGTTTTCGAGAAACTTGATTTGAAATAATTTAAAGCATGTCTACTTACAAACACAGTAATGTGTTGATATTGATGATTATTATATATTATTATAATTATTAACTGCATGAGAGGTGTTAAAAAACAAAATTGTGTAATTTGCGAAAAAGCAAAAGTCAAAACAAAGGGATATGTATGTCAAATTATTCAGTGCACTTTTTAATATAATTAATATCATAAACACATTTATACCAATAATAATAAGCACGGCCAAAATTAATTCTCCACCTACATTAACAACTACAATGGCTATACAACCGCCTAAAAACTTCACTCTCATCCATTCGAATGTTAACTGTCCAACTAATACATAAAATAATTCATATACTACTTAAATTCCCACTACATTGATGTAATTTGTTTCACACCAACCCATTAAAAGAAAGGAATTCAGTATATGCAAAAAACAAAAAGATTAAAAAAAATTTAAAAGTGCCAATATACTCAACCTATAGAGCTGACACTAAAAAAAGGAGGAATGCTAATAGACATCAAGACAGCCTTACATTCCCCAAAAATACTCCCTCAAACTGATAATACAGAAACAGTTGCCATCAAATTAGTAATTAATAATGGACTATTAATCCATGGACTATAATTGAAGCGTACAATCCATCAAACCTCAAAGTAGATCTCGTTATGTAATACTGACTGTTACTATTTCAACTTGACAATAATACTATATATCGAGGTAACCTAAACGCTAAAAATACCGACTGCGTTTGTTCGTCCATGCATGTTTATGGTAAAACATTAGCCCATAAGCTGAATTCTACTGCTCAAAAAGTAATCTCACCTCCAAATCTCACCTGATTACCTAAGAAAACCCGATATTCTCGATATCAAAATAACAAACACTACATAAATTGCACACCAGAGCATTATTCCAGCAGCACTCGGGATACATTAGGGTCATAATAACCACACAACAAACACACACAGTGCTCCAAATGTAACTATGTTATGCCTGTACCAAAACCAATTACATTAAAAGTCAACAGGAAAAAGTTTCACAGACTAGTAAGTTCGATAATACCTGGATTCAAAATTCTCTCCAACCCACGAGATACAGACCATCAGTTAACCAATTAATCACCTTAATCCACACTACAATTAAAAAACTTGAATTAATACCAAGACGTATTAAAAATTATAAGCAACATAAAATCCCTCCCGAAATAAACCAATTAAAATCAAAAACAAAACACCCAGACTTAGAACGTCTGCGTTAAAACTAGAACGCAATCGATGTTGTGCAAAAATCAATAAAAACTTAACCAAACCTTCAAACAGTTATACAATCCTTAAATACGAACAACAATTCCATTTACATTTGACAAAATAAAATGTTAAGGAAAAAGAATACTCCCTCTAGATATCCTGTCCGGAAAGTATATATGGCGGTTCAGAAAGCCGAGGAAGTAGCATATTACTTGCTCTAGTCATTCCTCAATCAGCAAAAAAACTAACGTCATATGGCCCATATCATAAAATGACATAAAAATCACTTAAATAAATGAATAATTAAATAAATTAATAAAATCATCAAAACCTCTGGTCATGATAAAATTAACAATTTAATATTACCAACCATTTATTTTCGCCAAGTACGGAAACACTATATTCTTTTTCTGATGCACAAAGCAATCTAGAATGCCTCTCGAACTAACATATATCATTCAGTCAGTATCCTTTCAAACCAACTAAACTTTTGGAGAAGATATTCAAACAAATTAAAAATCGCCTTAATAATACAATGTCCACGCCAATTGAACAATTGAGATTTACCGGAAAAGTATCCAAGCATCATGAACTGCTCAGTATCACTGGAACTATTCATCCGATGTTTCAAAAACATTACCACACAACAGTTTTTCTCGAATTATCTCATGTTTTCGGTGAGACATGGCTCAAACTTTAAACTATAAACTTAACGAAGTACGTACTCCACACTATCTTCCTGAAATCGTTTTTATCTTCCTCAATAATTGAACTTTCGCCGTTGCAGTTGATAACCACCAATTTAATCCGAAAGCTGTAAAGGTAGGCCTACCTCAAGGCTCTTCGTTATCCGCCGTCCTATGTAACTTATACGTATGAGACCTTCTAAAACTAAATAAATAAAGCAATCACAAGGCACGAACGATACGGCTATCTATTCATTAGGTCCCTCCATCAGTATAATAAAAGCAATATTCAGTTATGCCTAAATATATTGAGCGCCTTGGTCGCCGAAAACAAAGTGAATCCGATCAAAACAGCTGGCAAAATATTTCTCGGAAGATCTTACTTCCCCATTCCTGTTAACCTTGATTAAAGAACCTGCGCAATAAACTTATGATACAATTCAATACTTATATACCCATAAAATATACGAGTGTAAGTCTTTATTTAGACAAACTCAACTGAAAGCATCACATAAATAATAAAGTTATCCAAATAAAAATTAAACCACAAATTAATAATTAACAGATCGCTTACGTTATCATACAAAAATCCATTTAATAATTTACAAAACTTATAAAGACTATATTCTATTAAGGATCAGAGTTGCCAAATGGAATATCTACAAACTTCATTAGTACACAATCAGATGCTCCGCACCATCAGGAACGCCGATTCGTCTGGTCTCTAATCATATGAACATTTTCGAATTACTTAAGTTCACCGATTTACAATTTTTTATTTGTATGTGTGGTATGTTTGTGGACTGGGTTTTGACTTTTATGCCGACAAAACATTGAGAAAACAATCCCGTTATCTAATATTCCTTCCTGAGTTCTATTGCTTACGTTGGGATCTGCTGACCGGCGTGCGTTCAACAATTTCTTTCACTCGCTCCCTGGTGATCATGGAATACCAAACAAAAAGAGTGCGTTCAGAAATTTCTTTATTTGAAAAGATAATATTGTTTTGATAAAGAAAGGAGATCTGATCGATGAAAGAGAACGCAGTAATTAATTTACTTTCGTATTGGAAAAGTAAATTTAAAAAACCTAAAAATGCGTATTACGTTAATACGTAAAAAATTCGTATTATTCACTTAGTGAGTACAAGGGCTTTAAATGATTTGTGATAAATTTTTTCAAAACTTCAAAATATGTTTGAAAATAAACTCAAAATTGCGCATTTTCTGAAACACTCAAGCGACATTTTTTCAAAAAATGGCTCCATTATTTTCAATTTATATTTGCACCTAGGACCAAGGTTTACTCTTCGATAATATTCTGAAAGTCATATTTCAATTCTAGTATTAGGGAACTGAAAAAATCAGAAAAACGTGAAAAAGAGTCCTGACTAAAACGATTAGGAAACTAACTAGAACAAGAAAGTCTGAGCCATTCTGTAGCATCACTAGCTCTTTTATCCTCACACATCTTCAAAAATATCCCAAACATTCCCAATTTATCCCCCTTGAGACTTTGACAAACCTAACCCAGAAATCCCTCATTAAGAACAAATTCTAACTTCACACTTTTATAAACAAATCCCCATATCTCATATCAAAGTAGAGCTATCGATGTGAAGATACCACTATCGGCCTAATGCGAAGTTAGATAATTGTAAGTACACTGTAAGTACCTTTAAGTCATCTTATCATATGTAGAGAGTTGTTACACACTGAACTTTGTATTGCACTATCCCAAAGAAAGTCAATTCATAAAAAATCTAGATCTCCCTTGGATTCATTTTCTGCCTCCCTCCATTCCTCTTGCACACTGTTTCACGCCCTTCTTGCCACGACTTGCTTCCTTGCGTTCATTGCCACGACTTGTGGGGCTTTGTTACTGAAAACTTGGTTGACAGATGTCTGTTTGTCCTTTCGCTTATTCGTCTGTGTTTAACTATAGAGCCTATACCATTCAATTCCCGAATCAATCTGTCTGAACTCCAGGCCCTGGAACTTTGATGTTTTTATTCTTTTGGATACTTTACGGGAATTTCAAAATTTTGTCAAAAGTGGCTCCAATTTTTTTAATACAATTTTTATTATACATTTTCGCTTTCGATGTCTTCCTACCGTTCATTCTCTCACTCTATGGGTCTTCGGTACTCACACCCTTAAATGCAAAATAGTACCACATGTTGACTTTGACCCGTGGCATTTTCCGTGATATTTTTTGAGTAATGATAAAAGATTTAAATATTTTTGTATAGTCATTTAAATGTTTATATTTGTAGTACTAGCTATGTCTACTAAATAGTCAAAGAAACAAAAATTGCATAATCGACAATGTGAACACTGGAGAGAGACGTTTTAATCCCAATCTTCTATTTATGTGTACAGTAGAGTAGTAAGATTACAATGATGCAATATTGCACACGTGTTAAGATGGCTCCACACATTCGTTATTCGTCGAACAGCGAGCAAGCGTTCGCCCGAGTAGTGTGGATGAGTTGCTCTCTATTTGCCGACTGACGAACATTCAGTGTTCGCTCTACCAACCGCGTGTCGGTCTATTGGACACATCGAAGGGGGCGAACATTCGCCGACACGCCGACACAGCGAGCAAACACCTCCCGAACACGTCAGCTGCTCGGGATTGGGCGAGCACTAGGTTGGTGCTCGGCGAATGCCGAATGGTTGGAGCCGCCGAATCGTTGGAGCCGCCGAATCGTTGAGAAACGCAACCGTTGCTTCTTACCCCCCGGAAGTGCAGCGAGGAGTGCCAAGCAGGTGGCTGCTGCCACGGCGGCTCGCAGGGGCATGCTGAGGCGTTCCCTCTGCGGTGCGGCAGGCCGCTGACTGGCGACTAAGGAGGCGTGTGGAAAGAAGCACGCGACGGTTTTGTTGGAGAAGTAGGGAGAACAGTTCCCACTTCATTCCTATCAAAGTTAAATCTCAAGGTTATCACCGACGAACGGTATCATTGCTTGTTTTCATTATCACATATTCTAAAATCACATTTATTTGATTTGCAATTACTGAAAGTACTGTGTTTGGGTTCTCTTGTTTTTGTCCTTTTTGTTTTTGCGTTTTGAGTAATTTTTGTTTTTGCCCTTTGTCAGTCGTTCACTGTATCGTATTGTCTCTTTACATTTCAATTATAAAGTGCATTCGGATTATCTGTTTCTCATTGTTTCGTCGGCTACTTTTTGAACAGTAGTGATTCTTGTGCCCCTTTGAAAGTCCAGCATTTCCTTGATTCATGGTATTTTTGTGTAAACTCTCCTGGTTCTGCAGGGCAGCTCTTTACAATTCCGTTCTTTTGTTTTCTCTCTTTTTCTTTCTTCTTGCTTCTCTTGTTATTTCCTTTATATATGTTTTCAATTTCCACCCTTCTGTAATTTTCCTGTAGTAGCTTCTTTTTATACATACCACACACATAGATACAGATATATAAAATACTGAGTACTACTGTAAGAAGACTAAAAATGGTATCGATGAAAAGAAAACTAAGATGTTCAGTGCTGAAAAGTTGTCCAGAAATGTATATGGTATTGCGAATGTAATGTACTGAAGAATTCTGAACAAGAGTAATGACACTTGATCTCAAAAAGCTAGTGAATTAATTATCGATGTATAATCTTTGGCGCAATAGGCTCTGACGAAGCATGGGCCTACCAGTAACGTCCCAGCCTCACGGCCATGGGTTCAGGGGGTACGTGTGGTTAGCACCAAGACATCCCTACGCCGTATTCTGGTCTTCTCAACCTGAGAAGTGAGCTTTCTCATCGTCGCACAGCAATATATGTTAGGACATTGCAAGGAAAACGCATACTATAATGTTGCCGGACCGGGAATCGAACTCGGAGTCGCGTTAAGGAAATTAATTAATTAATTGTATGTTTTATAATATGATATTAATAATATATTATACAACCATCTTCAGAGAATGGATAGTTCGCGCATCCCTCTTCAAAGTTTTGGATACAGACCGCAAAGCAGAAGAGATGTAGAACGTCCACGACTGCGATGGAATGATCAAATGAAACTCCTGGAGACGGAACAGGCCTAAAGGCCTAGTCCATGCTGTGTATGATGATGATACTAATATATTATTTATTCGTATATATATTATTTACATGATTAATATTTGTGAATAGAGACTGACATATTTGAGAAGATAGTGCTCCAGCAAAGAAAGTCGTCAATGACCTAGCTGTTTATAAGGCGACCTTAAATAAATAATTTTTAAAAAAAGCAAGTCGCAGCATGTCATCAAAACAAACTCGGCGAGCCAGACGCGGTGCGTGGGTGTGCTGGTTGTTTCCCGCGATCGCGGCCAGCCGCTTTCCTGGAAGCGCCGCGCCTCCTCCGTTCCGTGCCGTGCCGTGCCGCGTCGGCGGGCGCTGGGCGGCTATCGCGTTGCCCTTTGATCCCATTGAGCGCTGCACCTGCGCGCCGCTTATCGCGGCCGCCGCCCCCGCCCACGCCTTCGCCGCCGCCGCCGAGGCCGTATCGTCGGCGAAGGATCGTGACCGCGCTCGCGTCCTGCCGCTCTGACCTTCTCGTGGAAGACGCGAATATTTTTAATTTTCGCTGACGCTCCGGGCGCTCGCGTTGAGCCGGAGGTGAGATGGGGAGTGAGATGGGGACTGAGAGGGGGGCGGGGAGGGGGAATATGAGGCTGTGAGGTGCGGGGCTCTGCGCGGTCAGAGGAGAGGACGGTTTTTTGGCGAAACCGGGCCGGCGGTAGCGTTGGGGAAGGCGGTGCCGGGGACTCGGGCACGGAAGGAGGCGGAAGTGGGGGGGGAAGCGGAGACGGAGGCAGAGACAGAGGCGAAGGGGAAGGCGAAGGGGAAGGCGAAGGCGGAGGTAAAGGCGGAGATGGACACGAAGACGGAGGCGAAGACGGTGGCAGAGGCGGAGACAGGCAGAGGCGAAGGGGAAGGCAAATGCGGAGGTTAAGGCGGAGATGCAGACGGAGAGTGAGGAGTAGACGGAGCCGGTGACGAAGGTGGAGACGGAGGCGGAAGCGAAGGCAGAAGCGAAGGCAGAGGCGAAGAGGGAGGCGAAGGCGGAAACGGAGGTAAAGGTGGTGAGGGAGGCAGTGGCGAAGGTAGAGACGCATGCGGAGACGAAGGCGGAGGCAAAAGCAAAAGCAGAGGTGAAGGTAGAGGTGAAGGCAGAGGCGGAGGCTGAGGTGGAGACGAAGGCGAAGGCAGAAGCGAAGGGAGTGGCGGAGGTGAATGCGAAGACGGAGGGGGAGAGGGAGGCGGAGACGGAGGCGTAGGCGAAGGCGTAGGCGAAGGCGAAGTCGGAGGCGGAAGTAGACGCGAAGAGGGAGGCGAAGACGTAGGTGAAAGCAGAGGCGAAGGAAAAGGTGAAGGCGGAGAGAAGGCAAAAGCAGAAGCGAAGGGGGAGGTCGAGGCGAAGACGGAGACTTAGGCGGAGAACGAGGCGGAATAGGAGATCGAGGTGGAGGCGGGCGTTGGCGTGAGCCCTGATCAGGGGTGGGTATGGAGGTTGGGCAATGGAGGCGGGGGCGTGTGGGGCGGGCAGAGCGTGGGTGGGGGCAGATGCGGTTGCAGGGCGCGAAACCTCACCGGTGAAGAGGGAGAGTTGATGAGGTTTACCGTGCGCCTCTCGCAAATATCACCGCGTTCTCGGAACTTCACTTATTTTTGGATTTTGAGTGCCGCAGGCAAAAATGTTTTTGAACTTTATATGCCCCTTGTGGAAGAATACTGTGAGATATTGTGAGAAGACTGGAAACTGCATCGATGAAAAACATCATTGGCATGTGTCAATGCTAAATATTTCCCAGAAATGTACACCGTACAGTACTAAACTGAAGAGTAAACTGAAAAGTTCTCTGAATAGTTGCTCTCTGAATCGACGATCTGGTTTGAAACTAACGAGACTCGATCTCCAAAAGATACATTTTTTACGCTAATGGACACATATAATGTTCTTTTAAATGAAAAGTGGAGTTCATAAGGTGTTAAAAATTCTCTAGATCATCGTATATACAATATTTGCTATTAATTTATGTAGTTATTAATTTGTTTTCGAGTTTAAAAACTTAATACAAAGAAGTGTAAATTAATTGAAGTAACTTCATTTGTCTATGACTAGCCAAACAAACACAAGACACTTGTGACATCTTTCTACGTAATTCCTTCTCCAGCGGATTAGTGCTTTACAATGTTCTAACAGAGCTCACAAAATGTAAATTTACAGTACCGTTACTCAAAATGAAGAAACTCTCTGACGTTTTTGCTATGAACGAGAATGTCTTAAATGAAGTGGTGACGAAGGTCTGTTGAAAGGGGTATAAAAGACTGTAGCCAGGAATAACAAGCTAATGGAATTTTTTGAGGGGTTTGAATCAATCTTGTAAATTGGATTCTTCTTTCTTGGTTGAAGGATTTATCCTGAAACAACGTATAGCTGGAGAAGTCGGTAAAATTTTGTAAATTTTACTTGTAAGATGAGCGACTAAGCGTGATATTGTGTGCAATTCAAATTTATTGGGTAACTTAATATTAGTAACGAACCAAGGTGCTGTTTCTGCAATAAGTATAATCTTATTCTGGAACCTTCTAAGAGGTTTTAATGTCTTAGAGGCAGCACATCCTTTCAAAGAGCATATATTGTGACATACCGATATGTCACATGAATATAAACTAACATTTATTTGAAGACAATATGGTGGAATATGCATTAAGAAGTTTAGACGATCGAAAGGTTAGCTACATCAAAATATAACGAACGCATGGATTGGCTGGGTGAGAGAAGGACGGTCAAATGTTATGAAAAAAAGAAGGGAGTTTAATAGGAAGCTTCGAGGGGTGAATCATGCAAGAAGAATTCATTCTGACCGGCATCGCGTGTCTGAACGGATCGTGGGTCGTGAGAGGGAGCGAGGTAGTGCAGATAGTCAGAGTCGGGTTATCAGATTGTGAAATTTGAAGGACAGCAAATAATATTGCAGATATTGCATGTGAAAGTAATATTGATGCATAAATTGGGACTTCGTCGGGAGTGGTAATCGAGTTATAGGTTTCGGGACTATGTCATAGGACGTAATCAGGACTGATAATTTTGATAGTTTGACACCATCTTGGATAGGAGCAGAAGAGGATTTCTTGGAACTTTGGACTACGGCAAGCTCGCAAGATATTTCGACTGAGAAGTCTTCGAGGGACATCAACGAAGAAAAGATAAGTTAACCGCGGTATAAAATTCTAAATTCAAAGATATCTTGATCAAAGGCCTAACATTAAAATCATGTATTAAATTCACTATATTGTTTGCAAAAAGGTAACAATAAACTTTGTTAAATTTTGTTCTTTAGAAAAGAAAGTGATCTTTCATTTAGTCAATCCAAACAGTAATGAACTAGGAATTAGAATCATTCTAATTTCAGATTCCCAGCAGCGCTGTATAGTCTGCGGATCATATAATCCATTATAAAGGTAATAAGGATTATATATATCGTGACCCATTGACCCAGCAAGCCGGATGCTAAGATCTTTGCGAGATATTAAAGTAGAGAGAAAATTTGTATATCTCAATATAGGCCAGAAAAAGTTAAACGGCAGTTTTATATAAAACAGCGTAGCGTCAGATTTGAGAGCGAATGTTTAGTTTATTAAACGATATAGATGATGCGCGTTTTGTGTAGGAAATGTGGATTCCAGAGCATCCAGATATCAAGAAGCACATCTAGATATTTGGCAAATGTATTAGATGGGGCCTACTGATAATAGAATTGTTTATAAAATAATTTGGGTTGCTAAGATATTTATTTATTCTTTTCTGCGTTAAATCTTTGCTTCGTATTTTGAAGGATGAAGGCCTAGGCTACGGTTGCTGGTTCAATCAAGAAAGGAGTCCAAACGTCGATGATCCAAAGGTCGAGCATCTGTTAGTTGTGAATTTAATGTGTATATGACTGAAAATATTTGCGATTAAAATATTTACATTAGAAGATGTCAAGTCAACAATTCTACGTTAGACGGAGGTAGAGGAGTAGTAAGTAGCAAGTTTGAAAACTAAAAGTAATCTTTATTGAAATATTGTGAGAGATAGTAGTACAGAATAAGCAGGATACTAATTCTACACTCCCTCAGTCTCTCAACGGAATTGATAAGTTTAAGGGAACCAATAATGGTGTCCCTTGGAATATATTTCTCAAATTATATTTCAGTCAACAGGGCTCCAGGAAAAAAGATTGTATCACAATATTTTGAATTGTTCATTTTTTCAGCCGCAAGCCGAATCAAACTATTAATTTTACACAATATGAATAAACAATACAAGCCAACAACATATTTGTGACAGAAAACTAATATTTATAATCGCTTGACAATTCTATTATAAGCGTTTTTTGTGATCAAAGCATTTACTTTTCAAGATAAAACAAAACCCAAACAGTTGCAGCTATTACCTTCAGAAAAACAATTATTTAAAAACTTTTGTACCACTTTTTCACTATTCATATCAAATATATAACATTAATTTCATGAGTATCGCTATTGGCTGCAACGCGCAACGGAGGACATATCAATCACAGACACCTGCTCACTATACTTGGATTCATTCAGAGCTGCCGCTGACGTATATCAGCTGTTACGGTGT
This sequence comes from Teleogryllus occipitalis, assembly GCA_011170035.1. Taxonomy (NCBI): domain Eukaryota; kingdom Metazoa; phylum Arthropoda; class Insecta; order Orthoptera; family Gryllidae; genus Teleogryllus; species Teleogryllus occipitalis. The sequence goes on from BLKR01012705.1 coordinate 11,245, forward strand.
CATCCAATGAGAAGGTTGAACGCCATCATAGTGACGTCATTGTAGTGACGTATAAGCTTCCGATTGGAAAACATCGTAACAGCTGATGACCTGTCAGAGGCAACAGGAAATAAATTGCGGTATAGCAGGCCGTTAAATCGAGATCCAACGCCTTCGCGCTCTTCGTCCATGAGTGGGGGGAGGTCCCGCGCATGCGCTGCCGCCACCCGATCCGTCCTCAGGGCGTTGGAGGCATTCGCCAACGGCCTGAGCTGCGCTCGCACACTGCCAGCGTTGCATGGACGCGCTGGTGCCGATCGCACGGAAGACCGAATAAACGAAGAGAGAGAAAGAAGAAAGCCGGCCCGGTGGCCGAGATCGCTAAGGCAGTAGTGTCGTAGTGATCTCGGACCGAAGGGTCGCGGGTTCGAGTCCCGCCTCGGGCATGGTTGTATTTGTGTTCGTCCTTTCACCCCTTGTCATCAATCACCATATCGTTTCATCCACATAGTTACCATACCGTTAACAGCAATAGTGGTCGCTAATGACCTTAGATGTTGATGCGACCTTAAATAAAAAAAAATAAAAAAAAAGAAGAAAAAAAACCCTCAAAGGAAAAAATATTTTTTATTTCCTTGGGTACCCACACACGACTTGTACACCCAAAGAAAACGTCACTGGCTGAGGTTAATCGCCGTGGCGCGTCGTCTTCGCAGTCCAGGCGAGGAAAAACACGGTTCGGACAAACGTTCACTGTCGGAAAAGAGAATGTTACAAAAAAGGTCCAAGTCTTGAACCCCTAGAAAGTAAAAAGGATCATTTAGAGTTTTCGTCTGTGTGTGTATGTGGTCCGGTTCGAATCTGGATTATACATTGTGCTGTTTAATTATGGAAGTGAATAAAATAATATGCTTGGAGTCACTCATAAATGTAAAAATATTTGATTTTCCTGAATAATAAAAATGCCGAAATTAATCCTTTTGTGATTTATTTGAAATGTAAGAAGAAACATAACTTCAAGTCCAATGATTTTTAAATGCCTGACTAAATAATTTTGCAATGTCTTTTAAGTGCCTAAAATGTCACTTTTCATGCATAATTTCATAATTTAATTACCTATTTTAGGTACCTAAATCATAATTTTTTATGCCTAAAATTCTAATCATAGCTAATCTCCAGATACAAGCGTTGTATGCCTTTTACAACCGTAGTTGGGGTTTAAGACACAGTCCCGCATTTCCATCTGACCTTCCACGTTCGAAAAGGAGCCAAGTTATTTCAGAAGATCTTGGATATTTTAGTGTAAATTTCAGAGCCTAGTAATTCTCATTTGCGAGTATAATTGATTTGTCGGCCTAGTGATTCCAGGAGATCATCTATAATCTAGTGTAAATTTGTGGGGAGTGTCTACAAGGAAAATTAATTGAATTGTAAGTAGTTATTACCATATGAATGTTAAACAATCATAGATTTTGAACGATATATGTTTCACTTTTCAAGTATGCAAATTTATTAGTCACGAACGTGAACAGAATATTATTTAACTCAACATATGAAAGTTTAGAATACAATTATTTTCAAATTGTTTCTAAATTGGAACACGACATTGCCTAAACAATGTATTAGTACAGGTTTTTTAAAGGTATAATGAATAGTTTCCAAAATACGCTTTAGAATATAAAAAACGAGGTGTAATAACACATGTCAATTACAATCTCTTCTAATAATGATGATAGGTCCAAGAATCGCAACCTATCTCCTTTGAAGATCGGGCAAGCCTCCCCATAAATAACGAGATGTAATAACAAAACATGTCAATTACAATCTCTTCTGGTATTGATGATAGGTCCAAGAATCGCAACCTATCCCCTTTGAAGATCGGGTAAGCCTCCCCATAAATAACGAGATGTAATAACAAAACATGTCAATTACAATTTCTTCTGGTATTGATGATAGGTCCAAGAATCGCAACCTATCCCCTTTGAAGATCGGGTAAGCCTCCCCATAAATAACGAGATGTAATAACAAAACGTGTCAATTACAATTTCTTCTGGTATTGATGATAGGTCCAAGAATCGCAACCTATCCCCTTTGAAGATCGGGTAAGCCTCCCCATAAATAACGAGATGTAATAACAAAACATGTCAATTACAATCTCTTCTGGTATTGATGATAGGTCCAAGAATCGCAACCTATCCCCTTTGAAGATCGGGTAAGCCTCCCCATCCAAGTGAGCCGTGCAGCTTGCCATAAACCTTGGCGGACGCTTAACGCGGCAAGTGGGTACACCGTGTTGGGCGGCGCGCGCGGCTGCGAGAGGAGGCGACAATTGCCTTCCGCGGCGCCGCGTCCTCGTCCCCGCCCCCGCCACCGCCGGCAGCCCCGCCTCCCGCGGCGAAGGGGTCGGGGCAGGGAGGGGCGGGGCTCGGAGCAGCGTCCGCCGCCGCCGCGGCGTGTTCGGTTCTGTTAATTAAAGCCACTTTATGTTTGCGCGAGCGCTCCGACAGCGAGGAGAATACAGACGGCTCTAATAAGGATTTTTCCCTTCACCTTCCACCTCCTCCCCGGATAATTATTTTACTTTAATTCTAGCATTGCAATGCGGAGCGCGGCGCGTTGGCGCTGCGGCGGTGGGCCCCCGCCCCTGCTCTCCCCGCCCCCTCCGCCCCGCCCCTTGCCGCCCCGCGGTGGCAACTTCCACGTCCGAATGGGAGGACGGACCGAGGCAGGAAAATAAAAATAAAAACTTTCGTCAAGTTGGTTAAACTGGCTTTCGAGAGAACGTCGCCGGTGCTAAGGAAATTAAAGGAGAAAAGTCCGAGTCCCATTTTTCTCTCCGGGCGCCCCGCCCACCCCCTCGACCGCCGCTTTTCCCCCATCGCGCCGGTTCCCATTGGAGACGCGAAAGGAACGAAACTGGGAACGAGCAAGCTGTGAAGTATGGGGAGGGATTTGAAGACTCGTTCGGACAGCTAAAAAGCCCGAGCGACGTCCCCGCTTCGGGGAGGGGTGGGGCGGGGGCGGTCCCTTGGGACTGCCGGAGGGGTAATTGGGCTGAGCAGCGATCGCCGAGGGCGCGGGTGTCGAATCGCGAGTTTGTCGCCCTCTGGCGGGTGCGCGGGCAACGAGTGACGATCGCCGGCCGGCGTGGCCAGCAAGCGCCGTCGATTGACAGCCGCGGATTCATTTCCCCCGATGGAACGCTCGCTCAGTCTGAAAAAGTCACCGTGTTCACTTACATTTTGTATGGATCTGCCTCGTTTCCAACTGTTATGTCATAATTAACTGTTTAAAAAATTAGAAAAAAATATTAATTTAATATTAAAACCTCACAAAAAACCTCTCGAAATACTATGCTGCTGTACGTCTCATTTTCAGAAAAGTACCAGATGCGATGAGAAATGCTTATTGTGACATATTGAGCGTGCTATTTTCTTACGATATTTTGACAGGTTTTCGAAACATATACTCGTCAATCATGGGCAAAAACTAATATATCAATAAAATTACGCACATTAAATAGCATGTAATACCTCTTATTACTGTCAAATTTATCTTCCGGATAAACAAACGCTACCTAGTAGCGGTTTTGTCGAGCTAGGTTGCGGAACACCTGTCTCTGGTGATTTCCTTGCAATCAGGCCAAACAATAAATAAATAAGTATGTAATTCGCATTTTGAGATCGGATTAATTCGACTTCCACCAAGTAAAGTATACATTTATTGTGGTAAATATATGTGTAATACCTTATCGTATACGTACGTATATGGATACGGAGCAAAAGACGTAGAGAGAATTATGTAGTGCTGCGCGAAAAATCGGCCGTTTTTCGACAGAAAAACATTCATTGCCGGTCTTTGATAACAAAAAAGTGAATAAATACAGTTGCTAAATTAACAGAAAGAAATCATCTAACACGAGGTATAGCTAGAATCCGTCTTGTGGGTCCTTGGTGCCGAAAACCCATTAAAAGCTAACCGTCCATCCCTCCATTCGTCCGTCCGTCTGTGAACACTACTAGCGCCTAAACCTTACGTAGGATTCTTTCCAAAATAGAAGAAACGCCTGTCAATCTGGCTCTAGTTGAAATTTGGAAAATCATTCTTTAAAATTTGGGAGTACTTTACACGAAGCCGAAAATTCATGTCAAGTCGTCATGCTCTTAGTCAAAATTTTCTCAAAAAGGCTTCAAATTTTTTCTTTAGATTTCTTGTAGGAATAGAGTAGAATACACTTACTAATGTGGCATAGGTCCTATTTCCACGGTTAACTGTGAATTTTCGAAAATTGCAAAAGTTTGAATTATTTCGACGTCTTCCTACAACTATAAAATTGAAGGAGAGGTTTGAAGGAAGAAGAGGTAAGAAAACATCTCGGAAAAGTAAATTTTTGATCGCTTTGGCACCAGAATACGTTTATTATATATTTTCATTCACGACGTCAGATATCCTGAAGCTAATCGATGTGGGCGAAAAAAGTAAAATAAACATGTTTTACACAGAATGCCGCCAGTGGACATAAAGATAAAGAATGAACCTTCAGGTTTAGCGAATGCGACTTATTGCTCTATCTACCGGAGAATTAATCAACTACATCTACCATCCTTTCCCCGCGTTGATTTAAATGAGGTTTTAGGTACAAACCTAGCGACGCTAGGCTAGCGTGTTTAGCTTCATCCATGTTCATGTCATTATTCTAGAAATTGTAGAGAGTACATATCGAAATACTGCTCGAGAAGCTGGTGTTATACGTTTTCTCTTCTTCATCAACAAGAGATAACTATACTACATTTCAGATAAACTATATCATCGTTAAGGCAAGCTATTTCAGAACATTTGAGAAGAACGTAGATAAACCGACTAGTTTACCGTAAATCATCTCGTTTATTTTCAGTCAATTATTTCCTTCCTAGTGGCACGACAGTTAAAAGTATTTAAAACCATTGATTTATTTTATAAATCACTACAGTGCAGTAATACCCCAAAAGCATTGAAACAATAATTACGTTCTTTCAATTACAACATTTATAAAAGTTAAATTACACAAACGTGCATAAGAGATTTTGATATTGCACATTGACTAATATTCACATATAAACAATTAATGGAATAAAAATGTGGTGACAATTAACGATTGAAATCATCACATTTAACGCATGCATTTCAAATTACGTGAAGTATGTGAGTATAAAAGGAGGTATAAAACAACATATACTCTAGAAGGATACTGAGAGTTTTGAAAAAAAAATTATGTCAGTGTTTTCTCCCATTCGTTTCGATTCGGAGTTGGAATTCGCAGCGCTGCGCTTGCGCTAGCCAGAGTGCTTTTAGCTTCCACGTCGAAGCGGTCGCCGAGCGAACATTTTATTCGGACAAAAATTGTCACAAACGCACTGTCGTCCGCCGTTGCGTGAGCGTGCCGCTGGGTGCGTCACAGCGCATCCAGCCCCGCGGCCGACGGCGGCGCCGCGCCCCGCAGCTGTCGCATGGCTTGGAGGGGGCGGGGCGGCCGAACAGAACGCGTCCGCTCCCCACGCCCAGCCTCCCCAACGCCGCCCTGCTCCGCCCCGCGCCGCCCTGCTCCACCCCGCACAAGCTCCGCCTCGTCCCTCCGCCCCATCCTCCCCCGCTTCGCCCCGCTCCGTCCAGCCCCGCTCCGCCCATCCCCGCCCAGCCCAGTACAGCCGCGCCAAGTCCGCCGAGCCCCGCCCACCCCCGCCCACCCCGCCCACCCCCGCCCAG
>BLKR01012706.1:0-16961 GCA_011170035.1 Teleogryllus occipitalis
GGCGGGGGCGGGAGCGGGAGCGGGGGCGGGAGCGGGGGCGGGAGCGGGAGTGGGAGCGGGGGCGGGAGCGGGGGCGGGAGCGGGGGCGGGAGCGGGGGCGGGAGCGGGGGCGGGAGCGGGGGCGGGAGCGGGGGGAGCGATGGCGGGAGCGGGGGCGGGAGCGGTGGCGGGAGCGGGAGCAGGAGCGGGAGCAGGAGCGGGAGCGAGAGCGGGAGCGGGGGCGTGGGCGGGGGGCGAATCCGTCGGACGCCTGCGGTCGGAAGATTAGCGCGAGGGAGCCCGCGGCTTCTGCTTCCTCGTCTTAGAGGTCGTTTTGGCTTCCGCTCCCGTCGTCGCCCACCCCTCCTGCGGGTGCTCTTTGACGTCGCTGAACAATCGCTGCTGCTGTCGGCCCACCTCTGCTTGCGTGGTCATTGTCTCTTCATTGCTGCTGCTTCACCTAGGACACCCTATCTGCATTTTATTTTCCAATTTCTCAATGGCTATTTTTGGTCATCACTCATCAGGAAGTGATGTACCACGTGAATCGCATATTATGACGTAAACGAGAACGAAAGTTGGTGTACTATTGAATAAAATGTGTTTTTTTAAATTTAGATTAGTTCTCTTTAATAAACTCTCATTTTAAAATTGAAAGATATTTTAACACTTAGTTACTACGGCTGGCGTAATTTGTACGTCACTGAAACTATTATCACCCTAGGTGTCAGATAACATCAGCGCGCGTTCTGACATGTGACCTAATCTCGCCCAATGCATTCTGATGCATCCTCCTCGATACTCGGTTGCGTAAGATTAACTGCAATGGCTAGACGATTCTATTTCTGTTGGAAACTGTTCTGGCGTTCTTTCTACGCCACACGAGTACCTATGTTAGTTTTCATTTTATTTTAATTATCAGAGGATTTTTAAATTTATTCATTTAATTAAATTATTAATATTTTGATATTTGATTTTATATTATTTATATATACAGTACACTGTTTGCAATAGAGATGAGATTATTTTAATAGTATAAAAACATGACACCCAATCATGGATGGTATGACAATACGCCCAGGAGGATACTTTTATTTTATTAAATATAATAGTGTTCTGGAAAAATCTTATAATTTCCTGTTGATAGAATTTGGAATAGAAGACTGCTTCGAATTGTCGCTCTGGCGATAAGCCTTCTCTTTCTTCCTGGAACTTAGGGCAAACGTTCACTATATGAGATACCGTTAGTTCAACCTCTCATAAGTCACGTAGGGGAGCGAGTAGTTTGTGGAACAGGTGTGCGTGTTTTATATTAGTATGCCCGGACCGAAGTCTGGATATCACTACTTGTTCTCCCCTATTCATTTGTTTATATAGATATAGTGAGAAGAAATTTGATTGCGTTTAAAGGAGGTTGCTGGATTTGAATTTGGTCCATTCATGATTCCAGTTAGTCAACATTCTATTGTTCAGAAATTTTAGGATATCAGTTGCGGTGTTAATTAGGTTGTGAACTGTATTGTTTTGTTTGAGGTTTATCAAGGAAGAAGCCGCAGTGCTCAAATCTTGAGTATCGTTTTCCAAAGATGTGGGGATCCAGGCAAATGAAATGTACTTGTACTTTGGTGATATCTGATAGTAGAGTTCAGTGATTGTTTGTAAGACTTCGCATTTGGGTTTACTATCGTTTAACTGGAGTAGAGTGCTTGGTGAGTTAGTTATGATGGAGAAAGAGGCGTGTTTAAGTTCTTTTACCAGTTTAAGTGCCTGCCTGATTCCATATAAACCCATAGTTATTAGGCCTACGTGTGGTTTCAATGTATACAATGTGATGCAGTCAGCGGTATACACATTGACTTCCGGATAGTCAGTCTTGAGAATGGGCTTGATACTAATAATTGTGACTTATCTTTCTCAGCAAAATCATCGAGAGCAGATATCCTATACTCTTCTGAGGGTGGAATTTTCTCTATACTGCGATTTTACGTCTGTGCCTGTGAAGTAAATGAGCTCTTTCGGTATCATCCAATCGGAAGATTGAGCGCCAACATAGTGACGTCACTGTAGTGACGTTCAAGGTCCCGATTGGATGGCAACGTAACAACTGATGAAATGTCAGACGCAGAAAAATAAAAACCATAGTATAGTTTCAGTAAAGACACGTTGCGTTTGAATTCTTGTAACTGTCAAGGTTGAATTTTGCATGGGCGGTGTTTTTCAATCTGAGTGTTGAAAATTAAGTATTTTGAGAGGTTTCTTGACTTTTAGATAAAATGAAATTATTTATTTATGCCTCTTGAAGGGATCCCGAAGGTGTGGTAATACATTGCTGGTTGTAATTGGATTGATAGACGAGTCGGCTTTAATCACATACTTCATGCCGAGAAATAGTCGTCGGAATTGTAGAGATGGGTCTTTAGCTTCAGTAAGGATGCTGATACCAATACGCGTTGTACGGAGGCATTCCATACCTTAGCGAAGCGCTTGATTGTGTAGTGTCTAAATTGCTGAGAACACTTGGGCTATCTGAGTTGTAAGTGATTGTTCCATAGTCAATCTTACTTCTGATAATTGTTTTATAGATAAGAAACAAGATTTCTATATTCGCTCCCCAGTTGTTGTGGTTAAGATATTTGAGGATATTAAGCCGTTTTTTACAGTTGTCAATCAGCTTCTGAGTATGTTGTTTCCAGTTCAATTTGTTATCAAACTATAAGCTTAGGATTTTAGCACAGTGGACCACAGGTAGGACGTGGGAAACCAGTGGGAAGTGCGGCAATGTATGGAAGCTTTTCCTCGAAAATAGGATACATTCTCCGAAAAATCATTTTTGAAGAATTTAAACCCTGACCAGGGAAAATTCGGAAAGTTTGTCAAGGGCTTCTTGCATTACTTTTGGGTCTTCAGCAAATTATTGCCTTTACATAGAACAAAGATGTCATTAACATGTTAATGTATTAACGTATTGTAACAGGTAAGGCAATATCTTTATCCACGTCATTGATTTCGATAAGCAAAAGTGTTACACACAAAACTGACCCTTGTGGAAGACCATTTTGAAGTTAAGATATTGTTATTAATTCTGATGTGAAGCTGTCTATAAAGTGAAATAATTTGAGACGTTGTCATTGCCTACAATGTTGATTAATTCAAGAGCAGCGTTTGATGGCTTGGCCATCATCATCAGTTTCCTGCTGTTTGGAAGGTACAAAAGAACTAATCGTTTTGTGTTTTCCAAACAGCAGGAAACTGATGATGGCTAAGCCATCGAAAGCTGATCTTTAATTAAACAATATTGTTCGCAATGGCAACGCCTTGCATTATTTCATTTTAAATGCCCATAACAATTCACCGCTATACCAATACAATGTCCATTAAAGGTAACATTGGGGATGAACTCAAACATATTTCCATGTACACCGATGTTGTGAAGAATTGTAAGGACTCTATAGGCCCAGACCATATCATAAGCCTTTTCAATGTCTAAGTTGGCAGTAAGTACGTGTTTTTACTTAATACTTGATGCTAAACCTTCTTGGGATTCAATCACACTCGCTTGGCTTTTGTTAGGGCAAATTTCCGAGAGCACCGCAAGAGAAAAGGCTTTGCTTACGTGTTTATCTGTATCTTCTGAAGTTATGTTGCCGTTGGTGGAAGTTTCCATCGTGGTAGGATGCCAGTCACTGGGGCAGGGCTACTTTTAATTCAAAATTTCTCTTCTTGTTCAATCGATGGAGAATATAGCACTCAGAAATGCAGGCAATTACTCGTGTAATAATTTCTCACAACCTCGCAAAGTGCACCACAAACACGTCTATATATATATATATATATATATATATATATATATATATATATATATATATATATATATATAATCTATAATTTCAAATTAAAATAAGATTCAAAATTAAATTCAACCGTGTTAATATTTAGTATATTATTTAATAATAATAGTGGTTGTCTTTTTGTTTTCTTATGCTGTATTCTCTCGTTTCTATAGATGTGAAATTTGAAAGTGAAAATATGAATCTGTGCCTCCTACAACTGTGGTGATGACACAGACATAATTAGAACATTTTAATAGTGCTCGAATTTCCAATTAAGCTGATAGATAGAGGAATAGAACAACTCTTCCAATAAATCAAAGAGTCCAAAGTCTCGAGTCGTCGCCTTCTTCCGTAAACGCTGCAATATCTGCGTTGCTTCGCGCAACCACCGTAGCCTTCAAAACCTCAGTTGGGATCACCGCAACCACCCTGCCCTCTTTTTCAGGGCGGCCTAACTCGGTGGTGACGTCATTCCAGGTCTATACTTCCCCCACCTCTTCCTTTTCCCCCGTCTTCAACCTCCCGCGCCTTCCTCGTATTAATTCTTAACAAAACACGCGAGCTGCGGTGCTCCGAGGAGGCGGCGGCAGCGGTGGCGGCTGCCGCGGCGGGGGGGGGGGCGGGAGACGGCGGGGGCGTAATTAATGGGTTTAATAAATGAATTTGTCCGCGCTGAAGCGGTGGCACCCTGCTTTCGCAGCCCCTCCCCTGCCGCTCGAGGAATGTTTCATTCGCGAAGGAGAGGCAGAGCTTTTGTCTGCTCGTTTCTTGAGACGACACTTCGCCTGTTGCGTTGCGGGGCCTGCGGATCTCTTGCCTGAGTTGCCGGAGGAGATGAAGAACCTACTTGCGGCGGATAATTTCGTTTGGGCGCATATTGGGAATGCGCTCACTGTTCATTCATGATGTTTCGTCTGATATTTAGTGCCAGATCGTTGCATATTATTTTCTGTTCACTTGTTCTTTTCCGGGAAGGTACTTCATTAAATATATTTGTAATGTTAAATTGGAAAGAGGTGTCTCAAAACATCCTAAAACGAACATTTTGTCCATGTTAAGGATGGTTTACTCATTCCAAGTTACTCCACACTTTGCATTTAAATGTGTATTTGTGTAAGGTTTGGTCATGTATTCACCATCTATTAGCTTAAAATCGTGTTAACAATCTTAATAAAATACTAATCACTTCATAAATATCGATTTTCTTGACGCATTCACTACATCATAGACATAGCACACATTCTGACTGCAAATTTGTTCTCCTCTGACAGTCTCTTAATCGCCCAAGGTTTTCCTTCTTATTTTCAGCGTCAGATGGAAAGCCTTATCTGATATAAAGTGCGAGAGAATAAATTTAGATGTCCTCTATTTTCATTGAAATAGAAGCGGTTCTCATTCTAAATTCAGGGCCTTCCACTTAAGCCTCCTGAACCGGTAATTCCTGAGGAGACAGAAGGGAGAGTAAAGAAACATTTCCATTGGCAACTTGCTTCCAGAGCGCTTTCGGATATCTCGCGAAGTTGAGTGGGGCAAGACGACTGCGGCCACACCTCTACAGTATTCCTCGGAGTTTAGAATCTCTCCCTTTCCTTTGCTGTTCCTTTGTCTTTCTATCCCATCAGGCAACATTTTTGAATTTCTTCTCATATACGGTAACTACAAATTTCTCTCGCCTAATACAGAAAAATTTAATACAGATATTTTTGTGCTTGTTATAACACGTAACTTCCTTGGAATTGCCTACTCTTATCTGCTTTGACATTATTCTTACCCTTTGAGATAATTCTAATGTTTAAAAATTTTCAAAAATATATTTCTGAATAATTATATAAATTTCCACTCCAGTATCTTAGATAACTTGTTTTGCCTCCATGTTCTACAGTCCATCCACCATGCATCTCTCTACCTTCTGTACTTTCGTCATCTCCAAAGCCACTCCTCACCGTTATCTTCCACTTACGAAACATCTACATTCACCTCCATCCGTCTTCCTCGTCCGCGACGTGGCTCACCACACCTCCGCCGTCTCTGACATTCTTTTCGGCGAACAATGGACGCCACTCCGCGCTCGGCATCGATCACATCAAAAGCCTTCATGAAAAATGAATCGCACATTGGGCCTACTTCTCGCGTCCTTCCACATCTCCTCTCCTCCTTGTGGCCGCCAATCTCCTATTGACCGCGCGGGCGGGGCGATAAGTCGCCCACTTGAAAAGTCGCATCGAAGTTGGAGGGCTCCCTGGGGGTGAATCACTTCGTCGACAGCTCCCGACAAATGGCTTCGATTGAGAGAACGACTCGGTCTTCGCCGACGGCGCTTCCGTGTGTGGAGAGTGTGACACGTGTTTGAATCAACAGATGAACCAGATGTGAATCTGCCACGGTTCGTTCTTGTAAAAGACGTCTTTAGCGTGCTTTGACAAAGGAAATTTTTACTTCACTAATTTTTTAATTTCAGATTCAGAATTGGCCTGGCCCTTCCCAAATCTCTGTGTTCGTATTAACTAAACACATTTTAAAACTTAATTTAACACTCATTATGTTTTATGTTTTATATAAACAATTATTAAGAGGAACTTCATACACTGACTTGCAATACAATAGGTCACAAAACAAAATATTCTGTGCCTCTCAAATAGGCTCGGAAACGATATGTTTTAGAGCCTTACAACCTTCTTATTGTGTCCCTGGGTGATACGAGTTATGTTTCATATGCTTTAATCTACAAAATGAGACTTTTTAGAGGTTTTATTCCAAGCGTAGTTTTAAGAGAAAAATATTTCACTCCTTATTGGTACTTGTGGAGGTGAAACCATATTATTATTAATAGTAATAATAATTGCAATAATAATTTTTACACGTGAAAGATTAATTTTTGTTCGTGGTGATGTTATTTTTTCAAATAACATAACATTATACAAAAACAAAGGTACTGGAGGATTCCTGACTTCCGAAAGACGCCAGTTTCCGATATGTCTATCCTCCATGCGGGAGGGGCGAGAAGTCTAGTGATATACTTCTCTTTATAGATAGATTTTCATAGGTTTTCAAATTTCGGAGGAATTACAGGGAAGTAGGACAAACAGCACACGCCAATGACGAATTTGTAAACTCTCGCAGATGGCGTGAGCAAAAAATATTATATATATTCTGGCCCAACTTATCCTGAATTTATGTTTTATGAGACCGAAAATCTTGCAGGCTGGAAATCACACATAAATTTCTCTTTTTGAGATACAAAGAGCGGACAAGAGATCCTTGATGGAAGTATTAACCTTCTTGATGTCTTGGGTACAATACAATATACAATACAATATCAATTTGCTACGGATTTTGACCGCACAAAAAAATAAACATGTGAAATCCTTTCTTTACTGTTTTCTATTTACATCGCTCAGACCTGTCACAGTATATCTAACTTGTTATCACCATAGCAAAATTACATTAATTCTTGTTTTTCAGTCTCAGACTCCGCTGCGCCGTCGTCGCTCGGGCCCATCCGGCAGCCGCCCGCCCACCCACCCGGCGTGGGCGGACGAAGCCACTTCGCCCCTCGCCTCGCCTCCCCTCCCCACCACACCACACCCCTCCGATGCCGCACCTCCGCCACTGCCGGTCCTTGTCATGCGCCTCGCCTTCCTTCCTTTACATTGCCACTGGCTGATGAAATATAACTTTATTCGTCCGAGGCAGCGTTTAGCTCTCTACGCACTGGGCATACCCGTGAACATATCACCTGCAATTGCACTATGTTAGAATGTTCCACGAGTATTACTATTCAATAATAGTCACTGATCATAACATGTCCGTATCCCGCTGTGGAGACAATCATTTCTCGTGCGTAAAGACCCACACTTACACAACCGCGTGGCGCTTGTCTATAACTCGTAATTATTACATACGCTACCAAGTGTTCATAGCAATAATTCACCTCATCTTCAGGTCTAATTCTCTTTCTGCGCACTTCCTATTACAAAAACAATTATATATTTCGTATCATCGCATTTACCACGTCGGTAATAATTCTTATGATTCCGTGCTCTCTAACGAAATGCACCTGTTTTGCCCGCCTCTCGGGCACCGACTGCCGTCCCCAACCGCCGTTTCCAACTGCCGTCTCACCGATCCTCGCCCAAGTCTCGCGTAAAGACGGCTCCACATATGCGGCATTCGCCGATCAGCGAGCTAGCGCTCGCCCAATCCCGAGCAGCTGATGTGTTCGGCGAATGTTCGCTCCCTTTGATGTGTCCAAAAGACCGACACGCGGTTGGTAGGGCGAACCCCGCATGTTCGTCACTCGGCAAATAGCAAGCAACTCATCCACACTACTCGGGATTCGGCGAGCGGTTGTTCGCTGTTCGCCGAATAACAAATGTGTGGAGCCGCCTTAAGACCGGGTCGCGCGCCAACCCCCTGCGTCGTTCGCCTTAGCGTTCGCGCTCTTCTATTATTTATTCTCTTTGTACTTATTAAGAGACCTTTGGGTCTCAATATATATATATATATATATATATATATATATATATATAGAGAGAGAGAGAGAGAGAGAGTGACGTCACGGGATTATACAAACCCGTAACGCCACCATAAGCCACGAGAAAAGCCCAGAACACAGAGAAATAGGGTACGCGGCGGAGCGATGGTCCGAGAAAGCGACATCTACCCGCAGATTTTCGCACTCCGATGTCCGAAGTTACGGATAATGTTTTTCTTGAGAGGGCGCGAAGGAGGAGAAAATTCACCCCTCCAGAAATTTCCCCAGGCGGAGTCACATAAATACCGCGACGCGCTTTGGGAGAACTCTCTTTCGATTTTGACAGCGACGGCGACTCAACCTAATTCTTCGGCGATAGTCACTGGTTAGAGCAGGAGTATATTTTAACTTGCTTAGTTAAAACTGATTTGAGAAACGCGTGAATAAGTGTGATAGAATTCAGAAGTGAAGTGCATGTACAGTGTTAGCACTAACATTACGCGAGAAAGCAAGCGATGTGATTGCTTGAATCTGAAATAGTTTCATACTTGAAATAAATTCGCGCAGAAGGACTTTAAACGAAATCCAGCATTTAACTTTGTACGCCACGACCACGCACGCTCAAAGTGTGGTATGTCGGCCGAGTGCTAGAAGTATCCAATTCAATAACGTTAGTTATTCAAAGCTGGAAGCGCGAACAACGGGTACGCGGCACGCAGAAGAAGAAGGACGACTCCAGTGAAGACCCAAGCGTAGGCGAGAAGGACTTGGACCAAATACGTGGATGATACGAGCCCGGAGATCGAGAGAAGGGTCTGGAATTTGGACGAGTGGCGGGATCCGGAGATCGGGAGAAGGAAGTGGTACAACCGTGGAACATCGAACCAGTCAAGTGGCGCGGCGAGGACTGCGAGCGACCGAAAATCCCAAGGTTAACTGATGGCGAGCGGGAAGGAGATGTCGAGGTAAAGAACTGGCAACTTCTATGCAGCAATCTGTTGGGAAATCGTGTAGCTTTAAAATACCAGGCGAAGCGTCCTAAAAATAGGTGAAAGTTCCAAATAAGAAACTGGGAGAAATATTCCGAACGTATGAGCGGCAGTTTAGATTTCATTCGCTGTACGCACTAGTAAATTCGTTCGAATGCCATACCTTGTACAATTTTCCTAGAGTGAATTATGATTTTTCATGTAGTGTGACCATCCGTTTTGCCGAGGTCTCGGAAAACGGAGCACATCAATATTCAAGAATAAGATAAGCTGTTTGAACGCGCGCCAACGCGCATGAATACAATCCGAAAATGGAAACTACGAACTATATCCGTAAGGGGCGTCTAGGTAGTGTATGCGACACCGAGAGTCGGGAGAAAGAAAGCTTTCTTTTCTGAAGTAACAGCTGGAGAGTGAGGACCTACCGATCACGAGAAGGCGGCACCTCGTACTGCTACGGACTTCAGGACTGCATCTACGATAAAAACTCTTCAAGACATTCGAGGAGGTAATTATCATATTACAATGCATTAAAACAATTCATCAGGAAAAGGATGAAAGTATAAGTGACGCATTTAAAATCTTTGTAAGAGAGAGGAGTGTGAATAGCATGAAACTAACGAGGCCATTCATTTCTTTTCTTTGCAGTTTTTTTTATTTTTATATTTATTCTTCTTATACAATAGACTCAGTTGTCGTATTGTAGATTCTTTTAAATATGGAATTAAAAGCTAGTTACATTCTATAAAAGAATACGAAAAGAGTATCAACGGAAAACGAGACGGAGGCCACATCGTGAGTTGAACAACGGTACTGGAAAGGGGCGACCGTTCGGTTCTGCAGAGGGGCGGCTTTGCTCCCGACCGAGCTGCAAGGACAAGGACATCGAGCGATTGGAAGAGTCGACGCCGCAGATTTCTCTACGCCGTGAGAAGACACAGTAAGGTCGTGCCAACTTGAACAATTTGTAGATATTAGAAGGAATAATTTGTTTCGGAAAGAAAGTATTAGTACAGGTTCTTTATACCGATATTCTGTGAAAAATAGAATCAATCTTTTCTTTCAAGAAAAACTTAGCTAATTGTAAAGTTGCAACTAGGAAATTTACGACTGGAATGATTAGGCAAAGTTTTAAGTATTCTTTGAAATTGATTTAAATGAGAGAAAGGAAACAGTGTAGTTAATTATTAAGAGTGTAAGTTGTTTTCTTTTTTTCAGCAAGACAAAATTCTTGTATATGTAAAGTGTTTTATGTTCATTTACTGTAACAGCAATTTAATTAGAATATACTTAAGTAAGTGGAAAGTGATTCGACTTGAGTTTCTGTGTAAGTGCATTCAATCCACAACGGCCCACATGACCCTGATCCCCGCTATTCTAATTGTATTTTTTTATTTTGCGCCCACCTTGAAAACCCATTCTGAGCTAGCCGGCGGAGGGTGGGTCGCAACTGGCGCCCATAAGCGGGGCTCGATTATTGGATGCATTTACCAAAACTCGATTTGAGAAAAACTGAGACCAAAATTTGGTGGAACCAAAATTTCTAGTACAATTGAATCACAATTCACTAAGATTGCTGAACAGGTTACAGAGAACAAAAAAGGTGTTGTGTAAAAGTGTGTTTTTTCTGGAGTGTTTTTCAAAAAGGGTATTATATGAAAGTGTTATCTGTTCGAGATAGTGTTTGGTATTTGTGTGTGTAATAATTTGTAAAAAGTGTATTGTGTCTGGGAAAGAGGATTGATTGATTCTAGGCAGTTAATACAGTCAAAATGGCAGATAAATATAACGCGGCTAGGAATTTAACTACCGTTGAAGGATCGTCTGGGGATTCAGATAGCGATAGGGAAGTGGGAGGACAAGCTCCAAGTACCATGATCGCGAAAGAAACGGTAGAAGTAGAACAAGGAACGTCAGGAGAAACTAGCATGACCTCGCCGACGGAATCACAGCAAACGCCAACACGAGATCCGGATGAGGAACAACGAAACCTCGACAGGGCAAATTTAATGATGCAACGATTAATAGGACAATTCATGCAGCAATTAGATACGAGGTTAGGAATGCAGAATGAAAAGACAGAGGAAAATATAAAGAAATTAGGGACTAACTTAGAAACAAAATTAGAAGAAAATAACTCGGCAATAAATGCATTAGAAACTAAATTAGAGGAGAATAACTCGGCAATAAATGCTTTAGAAACTAAATTAGAGGAGAACAAGAATGCCTTAGAAACAAAATTAGAAGAAAATAATAGGAAGTTAGAAGAGAATTTAAAAATACAATTCACTGAATTAGCAGAACAGTGGAAGGTCGAATTTAAGAATGAGATTCAACAAGAATTAGGGCAGGAACACGAGAAGTTAGAAGAAAAATTCACGGAACTGGGTCATGAATTAGAAGAGAAGATTGATCAAGTTACGAAAGGATTTGAAAATAGGATCGAAATGCAATCAGATCTTATAACCACCGTGTCCGACAGGCAGACTGAGATAGAACAAGGTGTAGAGAAGTTTCAAAAATTAGTTACTGAACAAGTTAAGGTTCAAGCTAGTAAATTAGATAGTGGAATAAAAGCTCTTTCGGAACAAGATGTGGTTCTACAACACCAAATTACAGCATGTACGAATGACGTTGTAGAATTGAAAAATCAAATTGAAAATTTACCATCGAGTGGAGGAAGCGTTCCGCACACGTATTTTTCATTACCGTGTACTCCTAAATTTAGTGCAGCGGGAGATGAAAATCCATGCGTATTTATGAGGCAGGTGGATAATTTCTTTTCTTTAAATTATGTTCCGGACAATAAGAAAACTCACATAGTCTATCAGATGATGCAGGGTAATGCACGAATATGGGCAGATAGTTTAGGAGAATTACCAAAAACTATGACAGAATTTAAAGAAAAATTTTACTCAAGATACTGGAACAATGAAACTCAAATTAATTTCAAAGTTAATGTAATGTATGGTACGTGGAAGAAAGGTACGATGTCCATGCAAGAATATGCAGAGGAGAAGTTAGCTTGTTTCAAATTATGTACTCCGACGATCCCGGATGACGAAATTGTCTGTTTGTTAACACGTCATTTTCCGTCAGCTACACAAAATTTGCTTAAGAATCTCTTGCCAATGTCCACGGAAAAGTTAATAACGCAGCTGGGATTGTATGATGCGACTTTCGTGTACAATGAGAGGTTACAGAGAGCAAGGGCAAATGTTAGTGGGCCGGTAGAAAGCCAAGACAGCAGGCAGCAGCAACATTATGTAAGCAAATCAGAGAAAAGAGGAACTTACAAATCGAAACAGCACGTAGAAGAACAGACCTATGCTAGACAAGATAGGACGCCGTCTAAAGATAGGAATAGAAAAAATTCTATTGATAGAGGAGTTTTCCAAAACAGAAATACTGAACCCAGTACATCTCGCGGACATGAGTCGGAAAATTAGAAAGGTTTGTTTCGACACGCTATCTCGCCGCAAACCTAAATAGAACAATCTAGTGAAGAAAAGGTGGCGATATTATCGACCGAATTAATCACTGCAAATTCGTTCGAGTGTGCAGAGAAACGATAATCTCAATGAAAATCAGAAGAAACAATTAATTGAAGTATTACTTAGGAATCAGAAGGTGTTTTGCAAAAACAAGAATCCAGTAAAAGATTTTCAATTCGAAATAGAACTAACAGATAAAACGCCATTCACGGGTTACCAATATGTCATTCCAGAAAAACATAAGGAGGAGGTGGATAAGCTCATTGCTACAATGGTTAAAGATGATATTATCATGAAGTCCAAAACCTCTTATCTAAGTCCGATAGTGCTCGTAGAAAAGAGTAATGGGAAGATAAGGTTGTGTTTAGATGCAAGACGATTGAATCAAGTTACCCTACCGTACAGAGACAGACCGTTGCGTGTAGAGGATTTAACTAATCAATTATCCGGCATCAAGTGGTTGAGTTCAACCGACTTCACTGCATCTTACTGGCAAATAGCGATAGCACCTGAATGTAGACAATATACAGGATTTATTCACCGGGGAATTTCGTATGTTTTCAAAAGAATGCTATTTGGACTCAAGAACAGTGCATCTGCTCTTGTGCAATGTTTAGACAATATCATTGACAGAGAGATGTCTAGCGATGCTTTTATCTATATTGATGACGTGCTCGTGTATTCGAAGACATTTGAAGAACACATGAACAAGCTAGATATTTTGCTGAAACGTCTCATTGAAAATAATTTACAGTTGAATTTGGAAAAAAGTAATTTTTGCACTAAACAAGTTAAATTCCTGGGGTATGATTTGACAGTCAACGGAGTCAAGATGAACTTGGAGAAAATGCAAGAAATAGATAAGATTGCACCGCCTAAAAACACGAAACAACTCAAAAGTTTATTAGGTTGCGTGAACTATTACTCAAGGTTTATTCCGAATTTCGCCATGCACATTGCAATATTTCTTCCGTTACTGCGATAGCACACTAGATGAAAGTGGGATTACAATCGGAAAGTACAATTTCCACAGTTTACGATCACTTAAATAATAACAAAATGATGAAACAAACCAATAGACAAACAAACCGACAAGAATCATGTAAAGAAGAAAGAAGAAGAAGAAGAAGAAGAAGAAAGAAGGAGAAGAAGAAGAAGAAGAAGAAGAAGAAGAAGAAGAAGGAAGAAACAAGATAGCTCGACATTCCAGAATCAAGACAGAAGAAAGGAAGAGCATCAAGTTTGGTTAAAAGATTTTTTCGGCATATGAAATCAAATCCCACAAAATCTTTTTTTCCGAAAGAAGGGGTTATGTGACCATCCGTTTTGCCGAGGTCTCGGAAAACGGAGCACATCAATATTCAAGAATAAGATAAGCTGTTTGAACGCGCGCCAACGCGCATGAATACAATCCGAAAATGGAAACTACGAACTATATCCGTAAGAGAGCGTCTCGGTAGTGTATGCGACACCGAGAGTCGGGAGAAAGAAAGCTTTCTTTTCTGAAGTAACAGCTGGAGAGTGAGGACCTACCGATCACGAGAAGGCGGCACCTCGTACTGCTACGGACTTCAGGACTGCATCTACGATAAAAACTCTTCAAGACATTCGAGGAGGTAATTATCATATTACAATGCATTAAAACAATTCATCAGGAAAAGGATGAAAGTATAAGTGACGCATTTAAAATCTTTGTAAGAGAGAGGAGTGTGAATAGCATGAAACTAACGAGGCCATTCATTTCTTTTCTTTGCAGTTTTTTTATTTTTATATTTATTCTTCTTATACAATAGACTCAGTTGTCGTATTGTAGATTCTTTTAAATATGGAATTAAAAGCTAGTTACATTCTATAAAAGAATACGAAAAGAGTATCAACGGAAAACGAGACGGAGGCCACATCGTGAGTTGAACAACGGTACTGGAAAGGGGCGACCGTGCGGTTCTGCAGAGGGGCGGCTTTGCTCCCGACCGAGCTGCAAGGACAAGGACATCGAGCGATTGGAAGAGTCGACGCCGCAGATTTCTCTACGCCGTGAGAAGACACAGTAAGGTCGTGCCAACTTGAACAATTTGTAGATATTAGAAGGAATAATTTGTTTCGGAAAGAAAGTATTAGTACAGGTTCTTTATACCGATATTCTGTGAAAAATAGAATCAATCTTTTCTTTCAAGAAAAACTTAGCTAATTGTAAAGTTGCAACTAGGAAATTTACGACTGGAATGATTAGGCAAAGTTTTAAGTATTCTTTGAAATTGATTTAAATGAGAGAAAGGAAACAGTGTAGTTAATTATTAAGAGTGTAAGTTGTTTTCTTTTTTTCAGCAAGACAAAATTCTTGTATATGTAAAGTGTTTTATGTTCATTTACTGTAACAGCAATTTAATTAGAATATACTTAAGTAAGTGGAAAGTGATTCGACTTGAGTTTCTGTGTAAGTGCATTCAATCCACAACGGCCCACATGACCCTGATCCCCGCTATTCTAATTGTATTTTTTTATTTTGCGCCCACCTTGAAAACCCATTCTGAGCTAGCCGGCGGAGGGGTGGGTCGCATTATACCGGTATTTTTAAAGGTATTTTGAATAAAGGTATAATAGAGGTAAAGGTATTTCTATACCGGTATAAATACCTTTACCACTATTATTTCGGTATTCGGTCCCTGATTCCAACACTATCAAAACTGTCAAGTTGTTAAACTTGTCTAATTTTTATATTTTTCTTCTATTGTATTCATAAAAAATGTTTTGAAATTGATCTGTCAACTCGTGACCTTGAAGGCACTTACTGTTTTAAGCTGACATGCGCAAGTTCATGCACGGGTACGGTAGTAGTTAGATCCGGAGTAATAGTTATAGATGTCATAACGTAATTGATGATTCATAATCATAAAAATAAATGAAAATACTTGTATCTATTCTGAAACATAATTACCAGTTTCTATAATTATAAAGAATATACATAAAAATGAAAGACAAATATTAAATAATTATTAAATATGTTTGACGTATTTTTTGTTATTGAAGTGAGAGGTACTGTTTAAATAATTCTGAACACAAACTACACAGAAGTTCAATAAAATATTTTATTATTTATTTTATTTATTTTGTCTATGTCAATAATATCAGTTTTAATATTACATATTCATTATAATTCTACATGAAAATACCAATATTATAATACATTAAATATAACAATGTACATTAAGAGAAATCTAATGAATTAATAAATACTAGTGACTGCCTCATTTCACACAAACTGGTTATCTGTAAAGAAGCACATGCACATGCTCTGCTCATGAGAGACAAGTGAGATACCCCCATAAAAAAGTAATGTATTATGCACTCTAACAAATATTTTTACAAAACACTTTAGAATACTGTAATGACATTATTTAGTATATTCGGATAAAATTACAACAGTTGTTTAGTATCAAGTTTATCTATCGATTAAGCTGTTTCATGATGCAATTTTTTAACAGTGGGTGGCCTTTTTCTTGGAGCCTTGCTGTTGCATGACCTCAACTGTGTTTTTAATAGTGATGCACTAAGAATGACATTTCTTAGGTATGTACACTCAGTATGAGAAAAGGCAGAATAACACATTTAATAATTTGCATTTTTAGACATATTTGAAACTTTTTTCATTTTTGTACTAATTTTTTGTACAATTTTCCCCAACATCCTGAGTATCTAATGATTTCAAGGATTATTTCATATGACTAAAAGCAGCTTAGTTTTCTCACAATTTTGCGTACGTTCAAAATTAGTAAAAAGTATTAAATTCAATATAGTAACTGAATCCATAAAACACGTAATTGAATGTCAAAATAATTATAACAATAATCACAATTCATTGGATAAATTATGTTCCAATATGTGTAATATACTTTGCCTTACACGTTTTACAATGAGATTTCACGAACTGTGGGCCCTTGCTACCGTATTTAGTTAATGGGGATAATTGAAATACATATAATGACATAAGTGCCATATAGACGTACTTTGTAATATTTCAGAACTTGTCGGTTTTTATAATATGCACAATGGGAAACACACATAAAGCACAATGGGAAAACTACGTCTTTTACGAAGGGAGTACCAAACCCGCACTAGAAAAATGCAGATATATATTATAAATGCATATATATTATAAACACTACAAGAACCCCCTGGTTCCGTAATATCCCAGTGT
>BLKR01012707.1:0-5000 GCA_011170035.1 Teleogryllus occipitalis
AAGATGAAGTGAAATGCAAGACTCAAAATAATTTTAAATTTTCAAACAGTACACAATGAAGTGAAATAAAACTATTCTTTACTGAACTAGAAATATTTGTATAATAATGGTTTTATGCACGTAATATCGACACATGACCACAATCAAAGCATATCTAAGGAATGAACAAATCTACTGTATGAAAATGACAATGTTTGAAATTTCATGAAAATTGAATTGATCAGATATATGATTTGATATAATGTGAAGGTTCAGTAAAGAATAAACTGATGCACCATGGGTGGTCAATTTTAATGACAAATTGCAAGAAGCAGTCATTAAAATTTCTTGAAAACCGATGATCCACAGCAATTTATTTTCACAAAAATTATTGAATTTTTACAACAATTTTAAAGCCTAATGTCCCTGGGCTTACAAACATTACAAAACATCCTGGCATTTACCTTAAGCGATCGGGGAAAACAAAGCAGTAAGTATGCTACCATATATATAAAAAAATTGAATAAGAAAGTGAATTAATCCTCAATTGGATTGTGAAAATATTATCATTAAAAATCAACATTAAGAAATTTGGCTGACTTTACAAATTAATAAACTACTTGAAAATTTTACATATATTGTTAGCATACCCATCCTCCCGATCAGGATGACGACTGAGGGCCGATTTCTAGCATGCATACAGAAACATAAGTCAAAATAATGGAGACATTTACAATACATAAAATAATATACATAAAAAATTCCATATTTAGAAAATGAATAATCTGGTAAACACAGCAACCCTGCAACATAGAACAATCAATGCAGTATCTATTGTCCAATCATGATAAATTCAATAAACAGACATGTTATTGTTATAAGATCAAAAATTATTCCTAGGAAATTATGTTCTTGCAATGAAAAACAAAAAAATTAAAAAAGGAATTATCACATTTAAATAAAAAAATTGCTACTTAACTTATATATTACTTCAAACTCCTGCAACATATGAAAAACAAAATTGTCCAGAAGAAAAGTTGGCCCAAGAATTTTTGCTTCACATTACAGTATTCAATATAATATGTAACCAAAAAAAATTTACCTACAAAACCAATAAAATTTACAAACATAAATAGAAAATCATTGAAAAATAACTTCAAATGAAATGTTAATAACCAAAAAGTAATATAGCGCATCAGTAGTAAACATTAAATTTCACTCTATATCATGCCAAATAATATCATGAAATAAATACTTACTAATTTCACTTAACAACTGATTACCATTTGAACAAAACATCTAAATAAAATGATGTATGTTCTGAACTCCATTATTGCATATCTGAAACATTTATAAATGTAATGTATGTTTCACACACATGTCAAATCTTTGAAGTGCATTCATTTATATCACTTAGCATCCGTACTTAAACTGAACACAAACTCAGAGGCATTGGCAGTAATGATTAATTGTATTACAGGGATAATGTAAAGGAAATTGATTAACTGTTAATTCATTGGGGTTAATTAATGTTAATGAAATGGTGCTCTTAACTAGTGTCTTTGGTTGAATTAAGAAGGCAGGAGTTCACTCAGGATCTCACACTCATATTAAAACTATTAATGCACACTCACTTCTTTCACATTGCAACTGTTCTCAGACCAAACAGAGTGACTGAAGCACTGGCAGGAAAAATTGACTGTAATTTAAAAATATTAATTTACAACCTGCAATAATCACACACCTATAATCAAGTAATTCAAGCAATACCTTTTCTGGGGCACAGTGTAACCAAATTTTTTCTTAAACTTGACTTGGTGGTTGCTTTACGGAGGCAGGAGTTTTATAATTTGAGACATCTGAAATATTAAGTTACATATTTTACAAAATTATTACTTTTATTCCAAACGCTTTAATGCTCACTCACTGTTTTCACTTTTGCAACCCTAGTTGATCCAAACGCACAACTGAAGCACAGGCAGGAACAATTGACTGTAATGTAATAATATTAATGTAACAACTTGCAATAACCACAATTCCATAATCGAGTAAATTCAAGCTATACCTTTTCCGGAGCACAGTGTAACCAAATTTGTTCTTAAACTTGACTTGGTGGTCGCTTTACGGAGGCAGGAGTTTTATAATTTGAGGCACATCTGAAATATTGAGTTACATATTTTACAAGATTATCACATTTATTCCAAACGCTTTAATGCTTACTTGCTGTTTTCACTTTTGCAATCCTACTCGATCCAAACACACAACTGAAGCACGGGCAGGAACAATTGACTGAAAATTGGGAGAATGTGTTAATGAAATGAAATTTTCTTCAATTCTCAATGGAGTATTTTCCAGTTCTTACCTGTTCTGTTGCACAGGGGGTCCCAACATGTTCTCTAACAACTGTGGGTGGTTGTATTAATATGTCAGATGTTTCTTGAGATGAAGTTGTGGAATCTCTAATATTTTTTTCAATTTTTTCACATTGAAGATGTTCCTGGGATTGGCTCAAATGGAATTGTGTCTCCTTCCTCTCCTGTGCCTTCTTCAGCTGTGTCAGTTCCACTAGCACTGCTCAAATTTACTACTATTTCTTCATAATCTTCTTCCACTGCCTCTTTTTCATAATACTCTTCAATAATTTTTTCTGCATGTTCCACTGAATTCTTCCGCATTTCTGGTGTGACCCTGTTAATGCCATAACATAATTTTCTAGTTTCTTGTTTTACTAATTTTGAAAAAAATTATAATCATAACTGTTATCATATATTTACCATTTTTCTATATTGGTGTATTGAAAACTTTACCAGATTTATTGCCTCATTCCACACAGCTTTAGTTCTCTCCATTCCTTGCCCAGGCCTTTCATGTACAGTTTTGTGGTAGTACCCTTTTGAAATGCCCCACACATGTTCAATAGGATTGAATTTGCAATGATATGGTGGCAGCCTCAAAACTGTGTGCCCTTCTGCAGCCAGCATGTCATCAACTACATACCTTTACCAATACATTGCTGAGGTCAGTTATTTATTAGATTTATATATCATTTATTTATCACAAGTGTAGACGCATATATTTGTACATATTTAAAGTATATATTTTAATATTTAATTACAATGATGCAACAGAACAAGATAATATGATGCAAAATATTAATGAAATGTATTCTTTAACGCACTGATATGTATCTCGTGGTACCTTTTTATCCTTTCACAATGTTGGCTCGCCAGGGCAACATGTGAGATTTTATTTGCAGCTTCTGGCACTCGTACTCCTCGCTGGTTCAGCCATTCCTAAAAATAATTTTCTTTGATTACATTACTTATTTCATTAAGCACAATAGTTTCATTTCATTTCTGATACTTACAATCAGTTGATCCTTTCGCCACTTTGTTGTTGGATGCCTCTCTACCTGCCTTGAATGGTATGAAGTATTATCCATGACAATGATGCAAGGTCTTAAATTGCGAATGCAAGGAATCAGTTGTTTCTTAACCCAGGATTCAAAAGTAGAACTGTTCATTGCTCCGTGATAATCTTGCCCCCTTTTTAGGTCAGTAGCATATATCAGACCAGCACCTACAAAATGTCATGCTTCGTACACATGCCTCAGTTTGTACATAATGCCATTAAAACTGAAAACATTTGTACCTGGTACAAAATCTTCTCTTGTTCCTACATGAACCACAACTAACCTCCTTCCCTCTGGTGGTCTTTTAATTACTCTTACTGGTGCCTTTAATGGTAGTTGCCACGAATAAGTAGTTGAACCTAATGAAAATGATATTTTTGTCTCATAATTTTTACAAATAAGTAATATACATTTAATATATATATTTTCAGTAATATACATTATCAAAGGGCTCTTTTACCATTCATATAGATCCATGTCTCATCAAGGTACACTACAGTCTTTGGGTTTTGACTTCTCTTATTTTTCATATAGTCTGCCACAAAATATAACCTCTTTACAATTATTTAATTTGACTCACAAATACGAATATTTGGGTCTCCTTTCCTCCATGCTAAACAATTTCCTTAATAATTCAGTACAATGTTGTGCATGACCCTCTGAATGAAAAAAATATAATTTTCCTTCACATACTGCCAAACATCTGTAAGTGAGAGCCTTCTGCCTGTTGCAAATGAATAGGTCTTTAGAAAGTCTTCAAAAAGTGAGCCACATACTTCATCATTACTCTAAATATAAAATATCTTACCATTATCAGCTTCCTGGTAAATATATCTGCTAATAGGTTCTCTTGCAAATCCATCATACTGAATCTCTCACGGTCTTCTTACTTTTAATAGATTTTCCTGCCTTATAATCCCTAATAACGTTTGCCAGAGTTGTGTAAGCTCTGTAATATATGAATATATTTCAATAAAATAATTATGATTCACACACACATGTTCATTGTGAAGACGTTCTTGAGGCATGCAATAAAGTTAATAATTATTGTGACATTGATGGCTTACCCCCACAATTACAGCTACCTTTGCAATGACACTGCTCTCAGGAAGTTTCACTTCTTTACGAGAATTTTTCTCGCTCTTGTACTTATAAACATTAAGAAGGACCTGCCTTTCACCACTCGATAAAATCCACTTCCCCTTCTGCTTCACTGGAGAGTTATTTCTGGAATTACCTGACATTTCTAAAAATGTCAAGCCCAGCGCACAATAAGATTTTCCTTAGGAAACAATTCGCGCACTGGAATCGCAAAAAAATGGCTTTTTTAGCACGCAAGTGCGGGATGCGGCTCACTCGCATAAGCTCACAATCTCCACACGTTTTGCTGGTTGAAACCGTTGAAGTTGGCACAAATTCATTTCGCTCGCATGCATGCCAGTCTCCAGCCAAAAAAATGTCCCTGGCAGCTGTACTTCCATTACGTGGGGAATTTACGTTGGGGTTGGCACCTACTTTCTCCAACTTAAATGGTAATCAAAAGTCCCTAAGACAATGTAGTATGTATGGCGGGTGGTTTATGGGAGGTTGGTATTGCCAAGCTCTCTGG
>BLKR01012707.1:10000-16957 GCA_011170035.1 Teleogryllus occipitalis
TTACAAATACACCATATATATATATATATATATATATATATATATATATATATATATATATATATATATACACGTATATCATAAGTTAAAAACAAAAGTAATATAAAACCAAAATAATATAAACTATACACACCTTACTAATATAATGGAGAGGCTTCATGTCTACCTCCAAACCAACTCCAGCATGAAGTTGCTGTAGCACACGGGTCCGACGCAATTCGTCCGAATTATTTTTTCCCAAAAGGTTCCGAATTTTACCATTACGTTTCTCATTGTATAGAACGAAGGAGCTTGAAAACGGCGCAGAGACCATTTTCTGTGAACTCTCTGTATTATCGAAAATGGCAAAAAGGTAACTTTTTAATTTGAAGTGTGTCAAGTTTTCAGGAATCATTTTTGTATTCATATTAGAGATTTCTATAAATGTTAAAGACGTGTCATTAATAATGCAGTGCATCATGAGTGCGGGGAATCTGACTGGACTGTTTTGAATGAACAAACTCACAGGCGAAATAGAAAACTTTTGAGAGCACAATTAAATATTTTGAATGTTTCGAAGGACTGGCCTGTAAGGCAACTGTGAAGTTTCGAAGAGATGAGATTCAGACAAAACTTACTTTAAATAAAAAACATATTCAATAGCTGTCTCATCCTGAAAACTACCGGAAAAGAATGCAGATACAACACAAAATTGCAGGTGCAAAATATATGTAACAGGAAGCAATTGGTTAACAGAGTTAACTATGTGCTTAATGTGCACGAGACTTGAAGATTACCATGCGTAGTTTTGACCAATTCTGTTTAATAGGTCACACAGTTGTTCGATAAACGCAGGAAACACTATTCTGCTTGATGAAGCACTTACCTATTAGAGATACTACAGTGCAAAATACGGCTAGTAGAAAGTGTCTGAGAATAAATGAAGGGCTCGAGAGTAATAGATGGAAACCATCAAAGTTATAGGGGGGTTTTATATTAACATTTTCGTACGCTTCCGTCTGGTCCATTCGCTGTGATTCTTAATTACTTCAAATTATGGCGAAAAATGGTTCCCCGGATCTTGTCATTTCTGTGTTACGCATTTAAACCCCTTACCCCAAAACTGTTCTCTTGCTTATATCTCTCACATGTTTCCACGTGTGTTACCATGCTCCACATCCGAACCTTTCAAATGGTAGAATCTAGTATTGAGAGATCGAAGAGATCACCATTGCCTATAAACATGTGGAGAAAAATCTCAAATACTGATGTAGATGTTATTTATTCGACACTTGCCTCTTGATTGGTAAATAACTCGTCTTGAGCTGGTATACAGAAGATTAGATGGTATCAGAACGTGTACTTTAATGAAATCAATATATCGATGTTATTTTTCGATATCCCATCCCTAGTTCATCTGAATTTTGTGGCATTGTAAAGACAGCTTCAGTCTGCTACTGAAATTACATTCAGCCTAATTTTCTCGTAATGAGGACCACAACCACAGAAGAAAGATATTAATTTAAATATTAAAAGATCCTTTGAAATGTTAAAAGAGTATTATATTTCCTCTATGCCAGAACGCTAATCGGGATAAAAGTCTGACACGTGATCGGCATTTCAGAACATACTTTCCAGATCGGGGAAGCCCCAGCGTCTGTGAGCGATGTCGCGCAGTCGCCGCCTGTCAGAGCTTTCGTGGGTTGGAGAAAGCAGCGACCTCACGCGGCCTGTGTTATTTTGATTTATTTGTTTACTTTCTTTTGGATACAAAAAATACAAAGATCACGGTTAATACACTCTACATTTGTTATAGTTGCTTATATCTACTTACAATTAACTTACAATAATCTTAAAATACAACTTACATTACTACTAGGGTGGTAGAGGGATCTTTGTACAATATCTCTATTTTAGGTCGAGATCTGAGAATTTATTTAGGGATGTATGGAAAGGAAATTTATTCTTAAAGCGGGTTCTGTGAGTTGGGTTTTGGCAGAATCTTAGCGGGGTTAGTTTGGTTGTTTGGTATGTTTTGGAAGAAGTGGGTGGATAAAAATAATGTGGTTTGTTATCGGTTCTATCTGGAATTCTTTATGGAGTTGTGCATTGGAGAAGTACCGGGCATTCCTGATGGTGCGCAGAAACTGATTTTGGATTACTTGGAGTTTTTTCGTGTTTGATTTGGCTGCGCTAATCCAAACTGGGCATGCATATAATAATAGTGGTCTATGATGGTTTTGTGTAGCAGTTAGGCAGTATTGTAGGGTAATTTAGCTGATCTATTTATTATTGGTATTAGTTGGTGTATTTTAATTTTTACTTGTATAAATTTATTGTCGATGTGATTTTTCCAATTGAGGCGTGTATCGAAGAAAAGGCCTAGATATGTTATAGGTTTGTTATCTGGATGCAATTGTACAGATTTTTGATTCAATTGTAAGGGGGGTGGGGGGTCGCGGCCTGTGTAGGGAGAACGACCTCCGCGTTTGCAAGAGCGGCGCGGTGCACGCGTGACTTGCTATGCGGTTTGATGTGACCTTGTTATTCTCGGGAATAGAGCTTGTCATTCCCGAGACACGCGATCTTGTCATTTTCGCAGCATGTCACCGTGTCACACCGGGTCATGTAACCCTGCAATTCTCAGAGCATGTTACCATGTCATTCTCGGAGCAGTGACCTTGCCATTCTCGAGAGACATGAATCATATGATATTGTCATTGTCGGGGCATGTGACCTTGTTATTCTCGGGACATGTGACCTTGTCATCCTCGAGGTCTGTGATCTTGTCATTTCGTAGCATGTGGCCGTGTCACTCTCGGGTCATATAACCCTGCACTTCTCGGAGCATGTTACCGTGTCGTTCTCGGAGCAGTTACCTTGCCATCCATTCTCGGGTGAGTTGACGTCAGTCTCGGGAAAGGTGAGCTTTTCGGCCTCGGAAGTGACCTTGCCATTCTCGGGGATGGTGACCTTCTCATTCTCGAGGGACATGAATCATATGATATTGTCATTGTCGGAGCATGTGACCTTGTTATTCTCGAGACATGCGACCTTGTCATCCTCGAGGTCTGTGATCTTATCATTTTCGCAGCATGTGGCTGTGTCACTCTCGGGTCATGTAACCAACAATGCAATACTCGGAGCATGTTACCGTGTCTTTCTCGGAGCAGTAACCTTGGCATTCTCGGGAGAGTTGAGGTCGTTCTCGGGGCCGGTGAGCTTGTCGGCCTCGGAGGTGACCTTGTCATTCTCGAGGCATATGAGTTGTCGTTGTCGGGGCAGGTGACCCGTGCTGTTCGAAATGGTGTTTGACACCAAAAGATTCATTACAGAGGCAAAGCTTTGATACATTGCGACAACGTTCACAAGAATGCTACATTTAAAATATTAGAAATTGTTTGTTAAGTTAAATGTATTTGGAATTAATTTTTAATACATTATTTTATTTTGTAAGAGAGACTACACTGCACTGTTTCACTAGTGCTACAACAGCTCATACTTTCTCGCATTATATGTAAACTGCTTCGTTATATTATACTTCCGCATAAATGTGCAAAAGTGTTTTCAACCACCAAAAATTATTTACCGCTCCGAGACTCGAACATAGGTCTCCGGAGTTAACTCGCAGTCAGTCATACCACTATGCTACAGGAGTATCGTGAAACAATACAGAAGCGCCCTGTGGTTCGATCTCGTGCCGAACTCGTGCCGACACGAGGCCACGGTTAAAAACGACTTTACCAAATATTTCCAACGCGCAATTTTTGCACTTTTCGAAAATACGGAGAGTTCGCCGAAAATGGGTCTGCACCATATTTTTTACCATCCATTGTTACACACAAAGAAAAAAATGAAAAAGATTGGTGCGTATTTTAGAATTTTTTAACCGTTGTATAAATTTCAGACCCAAATTTTGAAGAAATGTTCTTTTATTATGCAATACATTTTTATTACAAATATTTACTACTTTATATTATTCAACAATCTTTATTTTTTCATGGATTCGGATTGAAAAATGCATTATAACTGCTCTAGCATTTTGTAATTTCTTCCTTAATATTGCATATCCAAATTGGCAGTTTTTTGGTTCCATTCCCCTGCTGAATTTCACCTGACACAAATATTACTGAGTACGCTATAAAATTGCGGAGAGCCTAGTTATAATTTTCACATTTATCTAAAAGCTTGCTTTTAGAAATCCTTTACCAAATATGTATTTAATAGTCCACACGGAATCAAAATGTCATTAAGATGTCAAATAGTTTTACCCGAAATTTAATTGTTGAAAAATAAATTAGTCAAATTAGTGTAACACTAATTCAGCCTTTCATATAAAGTACAATTTCATTACTTGAACTTATTATCAAATTCAAATTTCGGTCTCTGAAAAAAAAATAGTTTTGTCATAATAATTAAGTAAATACAAATTTGACAACTTGATTTCAATCTCTTGAAACCTTTTTAAAATATGAAGTGTACACTTTTTCATTCGAAGCGCGAAGAGAACTTGGGAAACTGTGTATTATTAGAAATTTGAATTAATCAACAAATACTCCATCTAAAATAATTGTTCAAACGTTAGTGTTTATTGTTATTAACCTCATGCCCATTCTCAGAATAATGTGCTATTTATATTACAATCATACGAAACTTTTAAGTGTTTGAAGATCCATTGGAGTCATAAAATTCATCGTCATTTCGCTTAGTCTGTCAGCCAACATAACATTAATTCATTTTATACCGAAGTATATATTGTTTATAATTATTTTAATGTTATCTGTACAATTGGTTAATGCTCTGAAATCTCCTTAATGCAATGCCTCTGGAATGGATCATGGGGAGCGTGCTAGCTTCCCTTGCTATGGTCTCCGGATTCGATTCCCGTTCGAGGGAAAAATATAGTTGCAGCTTTCTCTTAACATCGTCACAGTTTCTGTAGCTGTGTGGTGAAGAAAAGCTCAAGTAGGTGGATCTTGCAGTTACGGTGAAGAGAATACGTCATCTTCGCCTCATGTCGCTCTTCCCCCAAGCATGGGAATTTAACTAGGCCCAGGCAAGGGGGACACCCGTAGCTGATCGGCGAAGTCGGACTACCGACCCAAAACGCCAAATACATACATACATACAATTAATGCAATGAATAACTTGTATTAAACTACGATGAGATAACGACTAGCCTTGCATATAATTCCAAGTAGAACTATCTCCATACAAGAGTGTAAGCAAGGGTCTGTCATCATCAGTTACTTCCCTTTCGAAGGCGAATTCGAGCTGCTCCTTTTTTCATGATTTCAACGTATGTGTTAAGGTTGTATCTGTAATGTGTTAAGGTTAAATTTGCAGTGGATAAGTGATCTGATTGTAGATCATACTGATGTTAATAATTGATTATGAAGCAATGGTGAAATGAAAGGCAGGGGAAATGGAGAACCTCGAGAAAAACACCCACAAACTCCCCGTGGTCCTTTCCTCCACAAATTCCCCATGGAACAGCGTGGATTTAGCTTCGGCACCCAGAGGTGCAATGGTACCAAAACCAAGGTACTCTCACCCGGAACAGATGGGCTCAGTATTGAGTACAGATATTGTCTTTTTGGGAAATTTCACCCCTCTCAGGGAAGTTATAAATATTTAAAATGAGCCTAAAGGAAAGGAAGAATATTTAAATAAAACTAATGACAAGAATAAAATTGTAGCATGCGATGACATACATTTAAAATTTTCTTGCACCTTTGGAGTATTGCAGTTTCCGAGAGAATTCTTTCCCCCACCCCCGGTCATTCACGAATTTCAATGGAGCTACACCAATGCACGAAAAGACGTGCACAACCTGAAACAAGAGGTAGGGGAGCAACTACAATTTGGATCCCTCTGAGCTCCATTTTCCATTAATCTATTTTTTTTACATATGCCATATTCTACTAGGAAATAAAAAAGTTACAAGGAGAATTAATTTATAACTTTAATTATACAAATAATAACTACAATTGATCTATGTTGAATCTTTTATAGGTTGCCAGAAGACTTGGTGAAATTATTGTCGAAATGTCGAGTATCAATTATCCAAAATGAGAGCTAAAAAAGAAGGGAAATCAGGAATTGATCGTATTTACGGTAATAAAATGTTTTATTGTGCTAAGAAGCCTTCTTCTAAATTTTATGTGGTCGTTGGCCCCCCTGCCCTCCTGTGTGCGAACGCACGCGTTGGTCGCCTCGTGTGGGCGTGGCGGGAGCGCCTTGGCGTGCGTGTCTCCGGCGCAGCTCGAGCCGCGTGCTCCGTCGCGGGCGCGCCGACGTGCGGACGTGTAAACAGAGCGTTACGCGTGTACGGCACCGCGCAGCACGGCGGCGGCGGCGGCGGCGGCGGCGGGGGTGGCAGCGTGGGGACGCGGCGCGGCCGGGCGCGGCGCGGCGCGCGAGTCGCGACGGGGCGAGGAGGGGAGGGGAGGGGAGGGGAGCGGGCCAGCCGGGCCCCCGCTAATTGCGACGCGGCATGCAATCGCGGTATTAAGATACAGAGCGCGATAGTGCGCCGATTGCCGCGCGCCTGGCGGAGGCCGCCCGATTCGCCGGCGCAGCGCACCCGGCTGCGCCCCGCCGCGCAGCCCGCCGTACCGTTTCCCCCAGCCTTGTCTCCACGCCGTCTGCGCTTCCCGACTTCTTCGCTCCCCGCCATCTTCCCTCCCTGCTTTCTTCATTCCTCGCCATACTCTCTCCCCGCCATCTTCGCTCTGCGCCTTCTTCGCTCTCCGTCCTCTTCACTGCCCGCTATATTTGCTGCCCACCATCTTCGCTCCCGGCTTCTGCGCTCCCCGCCTTCTTCAGCCCCGGCCTTCTTCATTCCTCGCCATACTCTCTTCCCGCCTTCTTCGCTCCCCGCCATCTTCGCTCCCCGCCATCTTCGCTCCCCGATGTCTTCGCTCCCCACCATCTTCGCTCCCCGCCATGTTCGCTCCCCGCCATCTTCGCTCCCCG
>BLKR01012708.1:0-16951 GCA_011170035.1 Teleogryllus occipitalis
TCTCTCTCTTTCTCTCTCTTTCTCTCTCTCTTTCTCTCTCTCTTTCTCTCTCTCTTTCTCTCTCTCTTTCTCTCTCTCTCTCTCTCTCTCTCTCTCCTCTCTCTCTCATAAATTACTTGTTTACAAGGCAATATTAAAACCAGTTTGGACCTACGATATACAACTCTGGAGAACAGCTAGGCATTCGAATGATGAAATTCTTCAAATATTTCAGTCGAAAGTCCTACGATACATAACAAATGCATCATGGTATGCATTACATGGTATGCTAACAATACATTACATTCTGATTTGCAAATTCCAACTATCCATCAGACCATTACAGAATTTAGTAAAAAATACGAAAAAGACTTGAAAATCACCCAAATTACCTTGCAGTGAACATCCTGGACAACAGTGAAGACCTCAGAAGATTGAAACGACACCAACCCCTAGATCTCAGCCATAGATATAAATAAAATAGTAATAAAAATGACAATGTAATTGCAATGGTCATTTAAAAATGTAATAGCTGGATTAAGTTTAAACAAATTCAATTTTTATCTGAGAAGTGCTGTCCAAGGACAACTCTTCACTCAAGTTATTTTTATTTCTAAATAATTCACTGAATATTCATGTAAAGAACAAATTGTGAATAAACAGTTATTTAAAAAAATTATAGGGGTCAATAATGATTAATATAACCTATTTTCAAATCCCAATATTGTTTTTGCCGCTTCTTGTTCTTCAATATTTCAAAAACAAGTTGTCTATAAAAGAAGTGTAGTTTGCAAACACCTCTAAAATGTAATGTTTTTCTTGTTTTCCCGCGGAAGGAGATGCTCGCTCACATACAAACTTACTTCTCAAACCTGAAGAAAGTTTATTGAAATTCACGAGCAATGTCAGAAGCGTCCTCCTTTTTACTTTCTCAAGCCGTAATATGGATATTTCTATCGATTTGTATGCATTATTACATTTGCGAGTCGAAGTGCTTCAAATGAACTTTTTTGCAAACTCAATAGATTACTGTGAAAAAGAACTTCAAATTTCGCATTACAGTAATTCTTAATCGCCATTTTCTTAAAAACCTCTTCAAATTTTTTATTGAATGTGTATTTAGGACGAGTTTTTAGTCTTCTTTAAGATACTTGGGGTAATAATTCGGTTGTAGTACTAGGAAAGCAAAAAGTTGAGAAAATGTAAAAAAAAAATAATAATAATTTGGGCGACGATAGATGGCAGCAGGCCGGAGAAGGGAGGAAGTCCTTAAAGCACGACCACACCAAGTGAAATTAGAAAACTATACTACGAGAAAATGTGTGCCATTTTGTAGCACCTTTTGTTACTTTGTCGTATACATACATATATACGGAGTAATATACGAAATATGTAGTACAAAGTTATGCAATGCTGCGGAAAATCGATTTCGAGATTTCAACGGAAATACACATTTTGTGGTCCCCTGAAACCGAAAAATTGTTGTTTTTTTCAAAACATATGTCCGTCCGTCTGTCTGCCCGTCAGTCCGTCAGTCCGTTTATCTGTCCATCCGTCTGTGAACACTACTAGCGCCTAAACCATACGTACGATCTTTTCCAAATTGAAGAAGACCCTGTTCATACGGCTCTAGTTGAAGCTTTGAATTTTTGAAAAACATTCTTTAAAATTTGGGGGTACTTTACATGAAGCCCCCCGGACAGTTTCAAAATTTTCTCAAAAACGGCTCCAAATTTATTCTTTAAATTTATTTTAAGAATAGAGCAAAATGCACTTACAAAGGTGGCATAGGTCTCATTTTCACGGTTAACTCTGAATTTTCGAAAATTGCAAATGTTTGAATTTCTTTCATCTTTCTAAAACTACAAAATTAAAGAGAGAGATTTTTTCTTCAAACGAAGTTTGTTGCTCATAATGTGTTATTTTAATAAGGTAATGTAGATTTTTTGAAATTTGTCAGCAATTTTCGCGCAATATGCCGTGCAAAATTTGCAATTTTAAAATAATTAAAAAAAAGGATTTTCACAAAAGCTGCTTCAAATTTTTTCTTTAAATTTTTGGTGTACATAGTGTCAAACGAACCCTATACGATGACATTTGTTGCTCTATTCTTTTGTTTTCTCAAAAATTACAAAAAAGTAATTTTTTGAGTTGTCTCTTACGTCAGTAATATTTTCATCAGAGGCGATTTCTTCACGTTATTGCATTTATGAGTACATGTACTTTCAATTATGTCAATTAAAGTTTCTCGAAAAAACCGTTTATTGTTAAAATGAGTGTAAAATTTCCCTTTTTCACAAACACTCAATCGCCATTTTCTAAAAAATGGCTCCAAATATTTTCTTCAAACTTTTCCAACGGATAGTGGTAATATCACTGTTTAATATGACGTAAAGTTTATTTTACTGTACTCTTTTTTTTTTCAAAAATTACACAAATGTAATTTTTTAGAAATATCTCTCACGCTATTAATTTTCACATTTCCATCGATTTGTATACATTATTGCATTTGTAAGTGAAAGTACTTCAAATGACTTTAAATGAAAATTTCGAAAACTCAATAGATTCCTGTGAAAAAGAGATTCAAATTTCGCATTTACAGTAATGCTTAACATGTTTAATTAGTTTTTATGCATTCATTTATTTTTCAAATATTACACAAATGTAATTTTTTCAATATTTCTCACACCGTTAATATGCACATTTCAATGAATTTGTATTGTGACATACCAAAAATGACGGACATTTTATTTAGGCAAATGAAAGTCAAATGTTGTAGTTATTTCAAAAGACGTTGGTTTATATGTTGCAGACACGCAGATGACACCGTAGCAACGCGAGTTCGTCCTAAAACGTGGGTTTCTATGGTGCAGATACGCAGATGACACCGTAACAAGGCGAAAGAACAACGAGTTCGTTTGGAAGCAGGTGCCGGAGACACCGTAGCAACGCGAAACAACGAGTTCGTTTGGATGCATGTGCAGGAGACACCGTAGCAACGCGAAAGAACAATAGAGAGAAAAACACAGCGAACTTTGAAGGGTGGACCAAATTGGGAATTATGGCATTCCGACTTGTGTCGTGGTAGTGAGCAGATCGCTTGCGCGTTTTTTCTTGATGTTAATTATCAAATCGCGAGTGATATTTCGTGAGAGTGAACATTGAACTTGAACTTAGAATATTTCCGCATTAGGTGTGCAACGGGAACTTGTAAAATTTACGTGTTGTACCATTGCAAACTCGGACTTGAATTATTTTCATGAGTAAACTGGAAAGTGAACTTAGAATATTTTGGCGGTGAAGTTACAAGACTTGACTTAGAAATTTTACCAGTGAATTGTGAATTGCTAGGTTAGGGGATAGAAAATAATATTAGAGGGATATTATTCCTACTTGGAAAAAGTAATCAGTTTGAAATAGCTGCCCACCTGAGGCGCAAGACGAAGAGTATAGGCAGTGCTTGTGAAGTGGTTGGAGGAAGTTTCGACTTGGTCGCTGATCATCGTGGACTTCAACGGGAAGGAAGATTGGTCTACCCTACGTGGCGACTTCGAGCGACGTGCGCGTGAAGAGGCAAGAAAGGATAAAAGGTTCTACGCTGTTATTGTAATAACGAGAAAAATGGCCAAGACCTAACGATAAATTGTAATAATCAATGATAGTTCACTTTGACATGCATAATAAATTATAATTCATAATTTGAAAGAAAGATGACTCTCATTTGTCAATACGTGTAATTCTAGAGTAGACATGAATTATTTTCAGATTCCTCGCCACTCCGTATGGATGGCAGATTGAGTAATTGGTTGCGGAGTAAGTAGCAACAATTATTTCATAAGAACCCGTCGACCGAGCTAGCGGGATTTACATTTATTTGTAATACATCCGAAGACAGTAATAGATAATCAGGAATTAGAGTGTAACCTTTTCTTGGCGCCCAAATTATTTATAAATTCGGAAATTGGTTACGATTTATATTTACTTAGTAATTTCTTTTCAGTATACATTATTTTATTTGCGAGTTGATGTTCTTTATTACATTGATCAATCTACTCATGTAAAGTATTATGTCATTAATTAAATAACATTATTGAAAAGGTTGTCAAATATATGGAAAATCTATTACAGTTTCTGCTTCTTATTGTATCATTAGTTTCAGCAAAGAAGAAGCAAAATAGAAACTTGGGACATTTTGCATATTAAGATACTTTCTCGGATAGAGCCCCCTGAGGTATATGGCCCCCTCAGTTTCTTGGGATGAAGATTTTTGAGGGAAATTTTCCTCGCATGTTGAACCCCTCTTTCCTATCTCTGCGAAGGAAACAGCAAATACTCTCTTCGAGAGGCCAGAGCTAATTCTAGAGTGAATTTCAGCGAGCGTTAGAAATAGACTCTGAATATCGATCTCACATTGTCTGAAAAATAAAATACCTTTTTTAAAATTATTTCACTTCATTTCGTAACACTCACGTATTAACTACCCTCTCTATTTTTCATTTCAGGTTTCAGTGAACGAATAGCCTTTCAGTTACGAACGGGAGACAGTTTTCCCACAGGTTTTCAGTCCAGGGTACGATTAGGATATTTCTCACCTGACTTCCAGAAACTTATCTCGCGCTGACTGAAAATGACAAGCTGAGCCACGGATATTCCCGCGTATTGGAAGCCCCGGCCTACGCAAAAGCAAGAAAAATGTTGCAGCGACGTATACTGCTTTCATGCCCTGGGCTACCGCTGACCTTAGAAATAATCTTTCACTATATAATTATACATAATCTTATATTATGTAGTTTTTCTATTTTGTTCTATTTCTATATATAAATTAATTAAACAATCATTTTTACAATTTTTCATTATATGAACGACGATTAAAGGCTTCTCTAATAAACGCTGTGCAATATACTCATTGTCAACAGATAAACTTCCCAAAGTTTGCTGTGACATTTTTTCAAAACATCCTATGAAATTGGCAATAGTTAACTTTGACACTATCACATACTTATGTTGCAATTTTAACACAACACGCTTAATGTAACCTATTATGTATATGTACAATCACCACCAAAGTGTATGTTTTGCTCGAAAGCGCAATCTAATTTACTCTCCGTTTACTGTCCACAGCTTCCAAACTGCTCCGAGCGTGTGAAGAAACCGCTCTGGAAATCGGCAACCTGAGCCCTTGGCTGGCCCATATCTTACCGGTCGGAAGGGGGAGTGAATCATGCAACGAACGCACGCTGTGTGGATGCCCCTGAGTGCCAGTGGTTTCTTCGGCGTTGACACCCCTTAAGAGGACTGATGCGCCGACGACCAAGCGATTTAATACAGATCTCAACAGAACAGATTATATGGAATTTTGAAAAATGTATGTCATTGAAAAAGAATGTTGCCTATAATTATTTGTAATATCATTTACCTTGACATAGTTTTGTTTCCGTAATTTTCTCGGGCTACCGTCGGTAGCCCCGGTAGCACACAGTATACGCCACTGAAGTGTTTAATAGGCACAGGTCGCGAGGCGATATAAGAGCGATCATGGGCCACTGTGTCATTTCGCATAAAGACAGTGTACCGTGGCTACAGAAACATATAAGACGTAGATCGTTCACATTCGCCTAGAGACGGCGCCTAAACACAGGAGAAGAAATCTAACTAGAGGTGCCACAGAATGGCACAGACTTTCTCGTAGCACCTTTTTCTAGTTTTCTTAGCGTGGACTGGTTTTAAGGTCGTCCTCCATTCTCTGGCCAGCTGCCATCTATCGTCACCGAAAGTACATTCTCTTGACGTTTTCTTAACGTTTCGGTAACTTAATAATAGAACCGAAATATTACTTCAAGAATATTAAAGAAGAGTAAAATCTCGTCCAAAATAGAAATTTTCATTGAAAATTTTAAAGCCGCTTTTAAGAAAATGGCGATTAAGCATTACTGTAAATGCAAAACTCCTCCAAAGTATGCGTTCTTGGAGGCACTTAAGTTTGCTGTATCAATGTCATGAAATAAAGTAGTGATTCCAAAAGCTCTCTCGAATCCATCTCCTCCTCCTCGTCTTGTGACCCGCTGACAAATGACAATCCAACACCAAATCCATCATCTATTGGTCCGCCGCGGGATATATATTTAATCCATGGGCACGTGGGAATAAAAGGAAATGAAATAGCTGACCAGGCAGCAAAGTCTGCCACGAAGAAAAGAGAGTTAGATATCTTTACAGTCCCCACGGAAGACACTAAGCGCTTTATCAAATGTTCTATCCTCAGTTAATGGTAAACAGAGGGGCAGAACTCAGATTTTAAGCTCACGAGAATCAAGGATTCCATAATTTCTTGGTCTTCCTCATCTCGTGATGCTAGGCGCGAGATCATTTTAACATGTTTTCGGATCGGTAACTGCCATTTCTCCCACGGATATCTCCTCCACGGAGACCCATCCCCTACATGCGAATACTGCAAAATAGATCTTACCGTGGAGCATGTTCTCTTGCACTGTGGTAAGATAAGAGAGAAATAGCCGCTGAAGGCATCACCTTGCTAGCTCCCTCGCGGAGATTCTTAGAAATGACGAATCTTCTCTCTGCTAGCTTTTTACGATAGACTAACTTCTACAGCCTTATCTGAGAGATGATAATGTCAATTACTGGCTTCTAGTTCGAGATTTTAAACTCACTATCTGGCTCTTTTCTGCCAAACTTTCATTAGGATACGTTCCTTTACAGTTTTACTTTGCATTCCATTTTAAAATTTTAATTTTCCTTTTTTAGCTTGGCACTGCAATATTGCGTACTGGTCTTAAAATAATTTGACACGGGCGCTAACGACCTTAGCTTTCGAAGAGCCCTTAAACT
The DNA here is from genome assembly GCA_011170035.1 of Teleogryllus occipitalis. NCBI lineage: Eukaryota > Metazoa > Arthropoda > Insecta > Orthoptera > Gryllidae > Teleogryllus > Teleogryllus occipitalis. The sequence goes on from BLKR01012708.1 coordinate 6,826, forward strand.
CAATCAATCAATTAATCCAATATTGATATTTCGCAATCGACCTGGCTGACGTCGCGGCCTCTTGAATTTGAAACCGATATTTTAATTTTGGGGGTTTTGAGTTTAATTTTCATGAAGGGTCAGGGATATTTTCAAAAAAGGGGCTGAAACGTTTTTCATTAAACTCTGTTATTGGAAAGTGTGAATAACCTTGAAGAGAAAGTGTAGTTCGCATGTTCGTTGCAATACCTGATTTTTTGAAAATTGCAAAAATTCAAAATTTTCCACCATTTTCCTACAACTAAAATATTAACGATCGACATTTCCCCCTTTTATGAAATCTGTTTCTCAAAGATAGATTTTGAAATAGGTCATGTACAATTTCTCGAAAATTTGAGTTTTACAAAAAATGATGGCAGATATGTTAATTCGGAGAAAAAGTGAGGTATAAATATGTTATTATTACGTAAGCATTACTAAGAGTGTGAAAATATGTGCTGTTTTAGCACCATTAGTTTTTATTTGAAATAATACTTGCAGGCAAACGACAACTCCATCTAAGTAATCGTGATATTTATCAACCCTATAAAAGTATTTTTTTCTCTTCTTTACAACTAGTAGTCTGCTCTAGCTCGTGTAGATTTCGGGTTAAATATGGTCAGTAGTTCAATCTCCAAGACTGAATGACTAGGAACGAATCCAACAAATGTAGACTTTGTACTTTTCAGAATTTCAGATGTTAGAATGAAAATAGGAAGCAGCGAATTCTAGCGACATGGTGACTTCCCCAGCCCGCGCACGACTCACGTCGACTCGTATTACTTTAAATACACCATATCTTATTACTACACATTATAAAACAACGACATAATTTTGTGCGATGAGATTTTCTCCTATGTATAAATTCCCGTCGACACTTGAAATGTTAGGTAGTTGGTTAAGGCGCTTTCAAATATCTAGCGAAGAATAATGTCTATACATTAGTCCATCAGTGCTTAACAAATAGTGAATTCTTATTCTCTTCTGAATCACTTATACTCTGTAAGAGAGACTTCTGATAGCGTTTTTAAATCAGCAAAACCGGCTGGTTTTGCCGAACGCTACTGGATGTCGCTGTATACACCGACCGGTTAAACGGAGAACCCCCGTGCCCTCTCGACGCTGATTCGTGCGGACTGAGACAGAGATATAAAAAAAGACAGAGACTGAGACAGAGAAATAAAAACGCACATATATTTCTGCGAAACATGCTTCTTTCATAATTAGATATGGTAGAATTTAACAATTGCTTAAAATGCGAAATGACACCAAACGCTGAAAAATTTCAGTAATTGTGTGTTTGACGGTCGGTACAATCAATTTCTGAGGGTTTTCAATTTGCGATATAATGCAAAATCTATCGCAAAATGTGACATCATGTACAAAATGCGAAATGGTCGTGATTTTGCGAAATAAATGCTAAATTGCATTTTACGGTTTCCTTCGTGTTCTCTCTAACTACGAATGCGACGTCGACAGCACATCGATGTTTGAAAACATTTAATTTAAGGCCGCTTTTATTAATTTATAATTAAGATTTAACTGAGTAAACAAAGTATAATATAAAGAGGACAATTTTAAAAACGCAATACTTACAGCTTCTTACGATATTTGTTGCAGTTCACTAATGGCGAAATATTAAATTAGTTTCCCTTATTTCCTGATTTTAATGGGGAAATCTGAAATGCATCTAAATCCTTTTATCTCAATGATTCCTCCCTTAATAATAAATTTCGCAATATCTCAATAATAAACAAGGCAATTGCCATATACTTGTTTTCAAATTGCGATTTTTTAAAATTTGAAGCGCTATACTCTACCATGATTATTCATGATAGTGATGTTACTGATATTTGGAGTATCATATACCAGTGAATAATGATTCAAATTAATCATTTGACGTCTGCAGCTCCTGTACGCAAATGTTCCGCGCACTAACTACAACAACAACCGTTATGACGCGTGGGGCTAGTTCAACAGGTTGTCTGAGCTTTATTATCATTATTGCCCGGGCCGTAGCCCGGGCAATTTATATCAATAGATTTGCCTCCCGCATACTACCTAACGGGAAGTATGCGGGAGACCCCAGGTGGCAAGTGTGGTGCCGTCATAACGCACCTTCAATCAACCACTCCCCACACAAAGACCGTTTGTGAATAATACTGAAATTGTGTTCTGACCGCATTATAAATTAAAGAACAACGAAACAATTTTATAGAACGGCGAGACTTTCCATATTTATAAACTTTGTGCCGACTCTTAAGATTTTAAGTAGTTGCTTGACAGACTCTAACATATATCTGGCGACGAATAGTGTAGATACACTAGTTTATCATTGCTTTACTAATAAATAATTGTTGTTCTCTTTTGAATCATTTACACTTCGTTAGAGAGACATCTAGCAGCGTTTTCAAACCTGACTCAACTAGTTTGGCCTAGCACTACTGGACGTCGCTGTGTGTTCTGATCAATTAATGGGGGAAGAGGCGTTCTGAAACGTCGAATAGGGGAATCCCCGCGCCTCAGAGGCAGTGGCTGCGGAAGGAAAGAGATAGACAGTCGCGAGTACATGTTTCATACGAAGCACAGACAAGGAAAGTCGCGACCACATATTGATTTTATGGGAAATGTTAAATCCTATTAAGACCAAATCGTTGAGGACATTCTCGAACATTTTTAACTTACTTTAATGATAGGCAAGAATAGGGATACCATGGATTCCATGGACAACATTCTGCGAGTCGCCTCAGAAGCCCACTTTTGTAACAAGATATTGTTATATTTATGTAATATATATATATATATATATATATATATATATATATATATTACATTAATTTAAATATGTATAAATAAATGATAAGTTTTTATTGTTTGAATAAAACTTCCAGGAATCGTGATTCTGAATAGAATTCTATATAGAACACATAGCGACGTCCAGTAGTGCTAGGCCAAACTAGTTGAGTCAGGTTTGAAAACGCTGCTAGATGTCTCTCTAACGAAGTGTAAGTGATTCAAAAGAGAACAACAATTATTTATTAGTAAAGCAATGATAAACTAGTGTATCTACACTATTCGTCGCCAGATATTTGTTAGAGTCTGTCAAGCAACTACCTAAAATCTTAAGAGTCGGCACAAAGTTTATATATATGGAAAGTCTCGCCGTTCTATAAAATCGTATCGTTGTTCTTTAATTTATAATGCGGTCAGAACACAATTTCAGTATTATTCACAAACGGTCTTTGTGTGGGGAGGGGTTGATTGAAGGTGCGTTATGGCGGCAGCACACCTGCCTCCTGGGATCTCCCGCATACTACCCGCTAGGTAGTATGCGGGAGACAAGTCTATTGGTAAAAATTGCCCGGGCTACGGCCCGGGCAATTATTATAATAAAGCACAGGTAAAACGAGAAAGTTGTTCCACGCGTCTCACCTCTCCCTAATATGTGTTTCACGTAAGATACGACCCGCAATGCGACCCGCTTTCCGTAAACCACCCGCTACCCTTACCACATTGGCTTAGGAACTTTTCATTAGAATTTAAGTTGGAGGTGCTAGGGGCCAACCCCAAATTAAATCTGTTAAACTGTTTTAAATCGTTTCTGCTGCATAACTGTTTCTATACAATTAGAGACTATACTGAGCATCAAAAGGAAATCAACATTAATTTAACAGTGATATTTAATGTATTATTGAACATTTGTACTGTATAATTGTAAACAATCTGTAACAAATATTGTACCGCAGCTTCTGGGTCAATGACTCCCATCACGATCAGGCTTTTCGTCCAGTTTCCCTGATCCTTTGAGCAAATGCTGAGTGGGTCCTTGTTTTGCTTCTGGATATCAATGTAACATCATTATCTTTGCATGTCTTCTAGAATTCAGTGAAAAATATAGTTATTCAAATTATCATTCATGTTGTCGTGGCAGGAAATATTATTCCTTGACGAAGGACATGAGTGATAAGAACCGCACTTCGCGAATAAGCTACAATCAACTGCGCGCCTTCTGGTTTGCGTCACACTGGGTCAAATTTATAGCTGATTTACCCTTGAAAATAGATTGTATTACATCGGAGCGAATATGTTTGTTAACAATCCTAGAAAAAAGCCCATTTCTTTCTGTATTCACAATCCAGATAGTATATGGCTTAGGGTAGGGATCACAAAATTATGAAAACGTGCACAGAATTCACTTCTCCCCGTAGCACGACACACACCGTTTTAACTGACTTTTTACGTAAAAATAAATAAAAAACTACAGGTGCTTCAGAATGCCACAGACTTTCTCGTAGTAAAGTTTTTTTAATTTCCTTGGAGTAGACTGGTACTGTACAGACTTGTCCCTCCTTGCCTGCGCCCATCTATTGCTGCGGACCAAAGAAATGTTTTTGAAATTTTAGCAACTTTTCGGTTTCCAAATAGTAGAATCTAAATTATATTTTAATTATATTAAAGAAGGTTATAAATTCGTCCTAAATAGAAATTTTCGGCCTGTGTTTAGGCCTCTAGGCGAATGTGAACGATCTACGTCTTATATGTTTCTGTAGCCACGGTACACTGTCTTTATGCGAAATGACACAGTGGCCCATGATCGCTCTTATATCGCCTCGCGACCTGTGCCTATTAAACACTTCAGTGGCGTATACGTGTGCTACCGGGGCTACCGGCGGTAGCCCGAGAAAATTACGGAAACAAAACTATGTCAAGATAAATGATATTACAAATAATTATAGGCAACATTCTTTTTCAATGACATACATTTTTCAAAATTCCATATAATCTGTTCTGTTGAGATCTGTATTAAATCGCTTGGTCGTCGGCGCATCAGTCCTCTTAAGGGGTGTCAACGCCGAAGAAACCACTGGCACCCAGGGGCATCCACACAGCGTGCGTTCGTTGCATGATTCACTCCCCCCTCCGACTGGTAAGATATGGGCCAGCCAAGGGCTCAGGTTGCCGATTTCCAGAGCTGTTTCTTCACACGCTCGGAGCAGTTTGGAAGCTGTGGACAGTAAACGGAGAGTAAATTAGATTGCGCTTTCGAGCAAAACATACACTTTGGTGGTGATTGTACATATACATAATAGGTTACATTAAGCGTGTTGTGTTAAAATTGCAACATAATAAGTATGTGATAGTGTCAAAGTTAACTATTGCCAATTTCATAGGATGTTTTGAAAAAATGTCACAGCAAACTTTGGGAAGTTTATCTGTTGACAATGAGTATATTGCACAGCGTTTATTAGAGAAGCCTTTAATCGTCGTTCATATAATGAAAAATTGTAAAAATGATTGTTTTATTAATTTATATATAGAAATAGAACAAAATAGAAAAACTATATAATATAAGATTATGTATAATTATATAGTGAAAGATTATTTCTAAGGTCAGCCGTAGCCCAGGGCATGAAAGCAGTATACGTCGCTGCAACATTTTTCTTGCTTTTGCGTAGGCCGGGGCTTCCAATACGCGGGAATATCCGTGGCTCAGCTTGTCATTTTCAGTCAGCGCGAGATAAGTTTCTGGAAGTCAGGTGAGAAATATCCCAATCGTACCCTGGACTGAAAACCTGTGGGAAAACTGTCTCCCGTTCGAAACTGAAAGGCTATTCGTTCACTGAAACCTGAAATGAAAAATAGAGAGGGTAGTTAATACGTGAGTGTTACGAAATGAAGTGAAATAATTTTAAAAAAGGTATTTTATTTTTCAGACAATGTGAGATCGATATTCAGAGTCTATTTCTAACGCTCGCTGAAATTCACTCTAGAATTAGCTCTGGCCTCTCGAAGAGAGTATTTGCTGTTTCCTTCGCAGAGATAGGAAAGAGGGGTTCAACATGCGAGGAAAATTTCCCTCAAAAATCTTCATCCCAAGAAACTGAGGGGGCCATATACCTCAGGGGGCTCTATCCGAGAAAGTATCTTAATATGCAAAATGTCCCAAGTTTCTATTTTGCTTCTTCTTTGCTGAAACTAATGATACAATAAGAAGCAGAAACTGTAATAGATTTTCCATATATTTGACAACCTTTTCAATAATGTTATTTAATTAATGACATAATACTTTACATGAGTAGATTGATCAATGTAATAAAGAACATCAACTCGCAAATAAAATAATGTATACTGAAAAGAAATTACTAAGTAAATATAAATCGTAACCAATTTCCGAATTTATAAATAATTTGGGCGCCAAGAAAAGGTTACACTCTAATTCCTGATTATCTATTACTGTCTTCGGATGTATTACAAATAAATGTAAATCCCGCTAGCTCGGTCGACGGGTTCTTATGAAATAATTGTTGCTACTTACTCCGCAACCAATTACTCAATCTGCCATCCATACGGAGTGGCGAGGAATCTGAAAATAATTCATGTCTACTCTAGAATTACACGTATTGACAAATGAGAGTCATCTTTCTTTCAAATTATGAATTATAATTTATTATGCATGTCAAAGTGAACTATCATTGATTATTACAATTTATCGTTAGGTCTTGGCCATTTTTCTCGTTATTACAATAACAGCGTAGAACCTTTTATCCTTTCTTGCCTCTTCACGCGCACGTCGCTCGAAGTCGCCACGTAGGGTAGACCAATCTTCCTTCCCGTTGAAGTCCACGATGATCAGCGACTAAGTCGAAACTTCCTCCAACCACTTCACAAGCACTGCCTATACTCTTCGTCTTGCGCCTCAGGTGGGCAGCTATTTCAAACTGATTACTTTTTCCAAGTAGGAATAATATCCCTCTAATATTATTTTCTATCCCCTAACCTAGCAATTCACAATTCTTTGGTAAAATTTCTAAGTCAAGTCTTGTAACTTCACCGCCAAAATATTCTAAGTTCACTTTCCAGTTTACTCATGAAAATAATTCAAGTCCGAGTTTGCAATGGTACAACACGTAAATTTTACAAGTTCCCGTTGCACACCTAATGCGGAAATATTCTAAGTTCAAGTTCAATGTTCACTCTCACGAAATATCACTCGCGATTTGATAATTAACATCAAGAAAAAACGCGCAAGCGATCTGCTCACTACCACGACACAAGTCGGAATGCCATAATTCCCAATTTGGTCCACCCTTCAAAGTTCGCTGTGTTTTTCTCTCTATTGTTCTTTCACGTTGCTACAGTGTCTCCTGCACATGCATCCAAACGAACTCGTTGTTTCGCGTTGCTACGGTGTCTCCGGCACCTGCTTCCAAACGAACTCGTTGTTCTTTCGCCTTGTTACGGTGTCATCTGCGTATCTGCACCATAGAAACCCACGTTTTAGGACGAACTCGCGTTGCTACGGTGTCATCTGCGTGTCTGCAACATATAAACCAACGTCTTTTGAAATAACTACAACATTTGACTTTCATTTGCCTAAATAAAATGTCCGTCATTTTTGGTATGTCACAATACAAATTCATTGAAATGTGCATATTAACGGTGTGAGAAATATTGAAAAAATTACATTTGTGTAATATTTGAAAAATAAATGAATGCATAAAAACTAATTAAACATGTTAAGCATTACTGTAAATGCGAAATTTGAATCTCTTTTTCACAGGAATCTATTGAGTTTTCGAAATTTTCATTTAAAGTCATTTGAAGTACTTTCACTTACAAATGCAATAATGTATACAAATCGATGGAAATGTGAAAATTAATAGCGTGAGAGATATTTCTAAAAAATTACATTTGTGTAATTTTTGAAAAAAAAAAGAGTACAGTAAAATAAACTTTACGTCATATTAAACAGTGATATTACCACTATCCGTTGGAAAAGTTTGAAGAAAATATTTGGAGCCATTTTTTAGAAAATGGCGATTGAGTGTTTGTGAAAAAGGGAAATTTTACACTCATTTTAACAATAAACGGTTTTTTCGAGAAACTTTAATTGACATAATTGAAAGTACATGTACTCATAAATGCAATAACGTGAAGAAATCGCCTCTGATGAAAATATTACTGACGTAAGAGACAACTCAAAAAATTACTTTTTTGTAATTTTTGAGAAAACAAAAGAATAGAGCACCAAATGTCATCGTATAGGGTTCGTTTGACACTATGTACACCAAAAATTTAAAGAAAAAATTTGAAGCAGCTTTTGTGAAAATCTTGTTTTTTAATTATTTTAAAATTGCAAATTTTGCACGGCATATTGCGCGAAAATTGCTAACAATTTCAAAAAATCTACATTACCTTATTAAAATAACACATTATGAGCAACAAACTTCGTTTGAAGAAAAAATCTCTCTCTTTAATTTTGTAGTTTTAGAAAGATGAAAGAAATTCAAACATTTGCAATTTTCGAAAATTCAGAGTTAACCGTGAAAATGAGACCTATGCCACCTTTGTAAGTGCATTTTGCTCTATTCTTAAAATAAATTTAAAGAATAAATTTGGAGCCGTTTTTGAGAAAATTTTGAAACTGTCCGGGGGGCTTCATGTAAAGTACCCCCAAATTTTAAAGAATGTTTTTCAAAAATTCAAAGCTTCAACTAGAGCCGTATGAACAGGGTCTTCTTCAATTTGGAAAAGATCGTACGTATGGTTTAGGCGCTAGTAGTGTTCACAGACGGATGGACAGATAAACGGACTGACGGACTGACGGGCAGACAGACGGACGGACATATGTTTTGAAAAAAACAACAATTTTTCGGTTTCAGGGGACCACAAAATGTGTATTTCCGTTGAAATCTCGAAATCGATTTTCCGCAGCATTGCATAACTTTGTACTACATATTTCGTATATTACTCCGTATATATGTATGTATACGACAAAGTAACAAAAGGTGCTACAAAATGGCACACATTTTCTCGTAGTATAGTTTTCTAATTTCACTTGGTGTGGTCGTGCTTTAAGGACTTCCTCCCTTCTCCGGCCTGCTGCCATCTATCGTCGCCCAAATTATTATTATTTTTTTTTTACATTTTCTCAACTTTTTGCTTTCCTAGTACTACAACCGAATTATTACCCCAAGTATCTTAAAGAAGACTAAAAACTCGTCCTAAATACACATTCAATAAAAAATTTGAAGAGGTTTTTAAGAAAATGGCGATTAAGAATTACTGTAATGCGAAATTTGAAGTTCTTTTTCACAGTAATCTATTGAGTTTGCAAAAAAGTTCATTTGAAGCACTTCGACTCGCAAATGTAATAATGCATACAAATCGATAGAAATATCCATATTACGGCTTGAGAAAGTAAAAAGGAGGACGCTTCTGACATTGCTCGTGAATTTCAATAAACTTTCTTCAGGTTTGAGAAGTAAGTTTGTATGTGAGCGAGCATCTCCTTCCGCGGGAAAACAAGAAAAACATTACATTTTAGAGGTGTTTGCAAACTACACTTCTTTTATAGACAACTTGTTTTTGAAATATTGAAGAACAAGAAGCGGCAAAAACAATATTGGGATTTGAAAATAGGTTATATTAATCATTATTGACCCCTATAATTTTTTTAAATAACTGTTTATTCACAATTTGTTCTTTACATGAATATTCAGTGAATTATTTAGAAATAAAAATAACTTGAGTGAAGAGTTGTCCTTGGACAGCACTTCTCAGATAAAAATTGAATTTGTTTAAACTTAATCCAGCTATTACATTTTTAAATGACCATTGCAATTACATTGTCATTTTTATTACTATTTTATTTATATCTATGGCTGAGATCTAGGGGTTGGTGTCGTTTCAATCTTCTGAGGTCTTCACTGTTGTCCAGGATGTTCACTGCAAGGTAATTTGGGTGATTTTCAAGTCTTTTTCGTATTTTTTACTAAATTCTGTAATGGTCTGATGGATAGTTGGAATTTGCAAATCAGAATGTAATGTATTGTTAGCATACCATGTAATGCATACCATGATGCATTTGTTATGTATCGTAGGACTTTCGACTGAAATATTTGAAGAATTTCATCATTCGAATGCCTAGCTGTTCTCCAGAGTTGTATATCGTAGGTCCAAACTGGTTTTAATATTGCCTTGTAAACAAGTAATTTATGAGAGAGAGAGGAGAGAGAGAGAGAGAGAGAGAGAGAGAAAGAGAGAGAGAAAGAGAGAGAGAAAGAGAGAGAGAAAGAGAGAGAGAAAGAGAGAGAGAAAGAGAGAG
>BLKR01012709.1:0-16947 GCA_011170035.1 Teleogryllus occipitalis
TGTGTGTGTGTGTGTGTGTGTGTGTGTGTGTGTGTGTGTGTGTGTGTGTGTGTGTGTGTGTGTATGGTAGTAGAGGCCCTCGCATTCTGCTGACCGAGGATTTCGCAAATGTATTTGAGCCTAGTATTTAGTTAAATACTTATAAAGACCATTGGAGTGTAATAAGTAACTTGCCTGGGCAAGGGAAGAAAGCCTTAACAAAATAAAGTGAAGATATCGAAGAAAATTCACTATATAAACTCATATGTGAACAATAAATATCAGAGTTAATTAAGAGATTTGCATTAAAAACTCGCAGAAATTTGAAGAAAAATAGAGAGTCAGTAGTTTCAAGTTTATTACATTCTTACGATTTTATATATTACATGCTTGTAATATATAAAATCTTGCTTGTAATGCTTGTAATGATAAAAGATAACCCCAAAAGATAATAAAGTTAATTCTGGACATGCACAAAATAAAGATTGAAATCAAAAGAAATGAAAAATCATCGTAAGCAGAAATAAATCACAAAAAGCTAGTGGAGCTACAACGGCACATACTTTCTGGCATTGTTTCTAAATTTTCAATTTTATGAAAATTCAGAGAGTTTAACAAAATTGAAACCCACGCCAATCTTTCAATCGTCGCTTATTATTCCCGTATAAAAAAATAAGAAAAAATTTAGAGGTTTTTGAGAAAAGAAACATGAAATTTCATAAATTCAGACACAAATTATGAAATCTACAATTTTTTGAAAAAAATTGTACATTAACTTTTCTAAAGAGATGATTTGTTACAAAAGACTTGGTCTAAGGTGAAAATCTCTATCAACAATTTTGTTTATTTAAAATGTTAACTTTTTACGATGTTCCAAAAAACAGAGTTCCCCTGAATTGTAGCTAGTACCATATTTTTTCCATGCCATCTTACACGTGACAAATTTTTCTTTTTTTAATTGCAGCAGTTTTGTTAAAATTGTAGCAAAAAAATTAAATTTCCTACATTTCGCGCAAAAGTACAAAAAAACTATTCATATTTTCAAAAAATTGAACATCACCTTCTTTCAAGATCTATCTTTGAAGAACATTTTTCATGAAGAAAAAATATTTTATCTTGAATATTATAGTTGTAGGAAGAAACTCACGCCAAAAACAAATTGCACTTTTGCAATTTCCAAAATTCTGGAATTTCAACGAACATGAGACCTGCATCATTCTCTTAAGCGTCTTTGCGCTATAGGAATACAAAGTTAAATGAAAACATTTGAAGCCATTTTTGAGAAAATTTTGAAATTATTCATGCTTCATGTAAAGTATCCTCAAAAATCAAAAAGTCCAATTGGAACTCTGAATTGGAATCCTCTGAATGGGAATCTTGAATGAATTGGAATCCAATTGGAAGCCTTGAGTCCGTTTAGATCAATTGGGAAATATCAATTTCGGAGAAAATAGACGGAACGGTTTTAGGCGCTAGTGTTGATCACAGATGGACGCGCGGACATACAGACTTACGTTTCTACGTGAATCGATTTTTTGACATTAAGGACCCATAAAATATGAATTCTGACTTCTTCACGTATTAGAAAAAGTAATTTGCTACATATAGCAAAAGGATTTATCCACTTCTTCTTCAACTGGGCTCGACAATAAGAATTTTTCTGCCTTCGCCTTTGTCCGGTTCACGATTACATAACTTTCTGCTCTTACGAAGTAAATGCGAGAAAGTAAAAATTAGAAAAATCACGAATGTAAGTAAATATGGCACGATTACCACTATATTTATTGGCCATGAATGGGCGTTTATAATAAAAAAACATAATTGAGTATAACGGGTAAATAAATAATAGAGAAAAACTTGCGAGTAAAAAAACCACTTCAAGCAGTGTTTCTTCACCATACATTCCATTAGTAAAGTCCGAGATATGAATCGTGATCGATCCCCTTAACTCACTCAAAAAGCAAAAGACTACAAAACGATAATAAAAAAAGATCTAGATGACGATAGCTTATTCTATTTGTAAACAAAATTAATGAAAAGGTAGTTCTGAAAATGATTACTGTTTACAAACGCAAAACTAAATCCACAAGCATAACAAGATAACATTAAAAAACAAAAACGTAGCTGAAAAGAAGGAAAGAGAAAGGGATAAAAGGCTGAGAGCCAGAGATAACAGAACGTCCCAGTAACTGGACGAGAACACTGAGAAGCAAAAGGCACGCGAAGTTGGCGGCGGCGGCGGCGGCTGCGGCGGCGGCGGCGGCGGCGGCAGCATCAGTGGCGGTGCCGGTGGCGTCGGCGGACCCTGCGACCATCGCCTGCGACTCGAGCCGCCCTGGAGCAAAACGGCGCCATCACGCGTCCCTTTCCATTATTTGCCAACTTTTCCGCGCCCCGGGTTCAGTTGCCGCCTTTTCGGGAAATTTTTCGAATCGCGGCTTAACTTTTGCGCCCGGGACTTCAACGGCGTTTACTTTCTTTGGCTCTTATCGCGACCGTCACCGCCCCGCCCCTCGCCTCCCCTCGTCCCCGCCCTTCCCCGCCCCTCCCCGCCCAGCCCCGCACCGCGCACTCAGCCGCCCACTCCTGCGCGCCCACTTCCCGTGGCCACCCGTCGGCAGCGAAAGGGCACTGTGTAGCGTATAGAAGCGGGGATAATGGAAGTGAAGGATTGGTGGCAGAGGTGGGGGTGGAAGCGTCGGGGAAGAGGGGCAGCTACTGAGCGGGAGATGGTGGAGGGGGAGGTGGTGGAGAGAGAGATGGTGGCGAGAGAGGTGGTGGAGAGGAAGGTGACAGAGAGGATGGTGGCAGAAGGAGGCGGAGGGGAAGATGGCGGAAGTGCGAGGTGGTGGAGGAGGGCGCCGAGGGGGAGGTGGCGGAGGAAGAGGTCGCGGAGAGAGGGGTGGTGGAGAGGAAGATGGAGGAGAGTGCGGCGGAGGGAGAGGTGGCAGAAAGAGAGATGGAGGAGGGATGGCAGAGACCTGGCGGATGGGGGAGGAGGCGGAGAGAGAGATGGCAGAGAGGATGGCGGTGAGGTTGGCAGAGAGATGGCGGAGAGGATGGCAGAGAGAGATGGCAGAGGGGTGGTGGCAGAAAGGGAGATGGCGGAGTGGGTAGCAGAGAGAGATGGCGGAGGGGGTGGTAGAGAGAGATGGGGGAGGGGGTGGCAGAGATGGCAGAGGGGGAGGTGGCAGAAAGAGAGATGGTTGAGTGGGTAGCAGAGAGAGATGGCGGAGGGGGTGGCAGAGAGAGATGGCGGACGGGGTGGCAGAGAGAGATGGCAGGGGGGAAGTGGCAGAAAGAGAGATGGCGGAGGGGGTGGCAGAGCGAGATGGCGGAGGGGGAGGTGGCGGAGAGAGAGAGAGAGAGAGATGGTGGAGAGGATGGTAACGGAAGAGAAAGCTGAGACGGCGGCGGTGAAGAGGGAGATGTCGGACTCGAACTGGAGACGGCGGACTCGGTTGCGGAGGCGAACCCGAAAGCGGAGGCGGTGGAGGAGGAGGAGAAGGCCAGGAGGCGCAGGCGGAGGCGGCGCGAGTCTTATCTGGAAGCGCCGCAGTTTTTTCGGACTGGAGCGATCGCGTTAATTGGGGCCCCGGCGCTCAGACGGCTCGCCCGTCCGCGCTGTCCCTACAGCCCCCGCCCCCGCCCTCCTTCGCCCTCAGACGCCCGCGCCCTACGGGGCCTCGCGCCTTCTAATGGAAAGTTGGCGGGAGGGGCGATGCACGTCCGAGGCAACAGTGGTTCAGAGCGTGTCTCAGATGTCTGTTATAGTAGACGGGAGAGTGAATCAATCACAGCAACAATATTTTATTATTTGTGTACTGCGATTGTATGTATTTGCGAATTCGGTGGTATAACGATACCGAACTGTTGTACCTAAGTTTGCGGGTTCAAACCCGATCAAAGCCGTGGATTTTTAAGGACGGAAAAATCCCTCCTACGCGTTCCTTCGGAGGGGAAGTAAAGCCGGCTGTCGCATGTAGTAGATTTACTGCATGTAAAAGATCCTCAAGCCTGAATGAAGCCTCTGAGTTAAATTCAAATTGCCTGTTTCGCCAGCCAACATAATACCTTCTTTCTCCGCTAGATGGTGAAAGGAGCTTAGCGAAATTTGCGAGGTTAGACGGACGAGCTGGCCTGATGGCTCGAGTCTCGTCACGTAAAATAAGGTATTAACTATGTAATTATTGTAACTTCATAAGCAAGGAACTCATCGCAAGTAATACTGCTTTATATCGAGAGTTTGATAATATAAATCATGTCTCAGTGATGTAGAATAATATAATAAAATGTGTCGCATTTTACGCAAAATTCGGCGCATAAATCGGCGCAAAAATTGGCAGGTAATTTGGACAGAAGAATTGCGGTGTTAAAAGTACTATCTCGAATTTAATCAAATGACGTTGCTGTGGTTCACTAGTTTCTTCTCAGTTTATTGGTGCAGTTCAGCGGAATGAAAAATTTCAATTTTGAGGCTTTTAATTAGAAAATGGTAAACCACTCAACAAACAAAATGGATATATTGACATTTTTCCTTTCTGCTAGTTTGTTTAGACAGTCTTACTATTATTTAATTCCGATAGCCTCAATAATAGAAAACATTCGTGCCTAGCTAGGCAATAGTCTTCAATTATCTGAAAATACTGAACAAATACAATTTAAAATTCTTCATTCGACTTTACGTAATACTTTTTGTCTCAGCATTGCACTCGTTAAAATTATGAGTTGACTGTATTGATTGGATTAGCACTAAGCTAGATCCTTGTGATAACTTAATAGGGGAAATGTTGGGATCTGGTCTGCGGTATCTTTTGTACATTATACACCCACATTGGATAAGCAAGTAACATTTATTCACTATAAAATAGACCGTCTCTTGTGAAACACATTCAAACAGATATACACTTTATGTAACTATGGTTTGAAGTAGCCTCTGCTGTCTGTGCTGACACTTTGACATTTCAAAAGCTTGACAGTCAATTTTTTTTAATGTAAGGTGAAATTTCATGGAATTTTTCATTCTAAAAGATACTTTTTGTAACCCGTAAAATATATTCCACGAAGTAAATATTTCTGTAAAATAAAAATTAGAAAGCTAATAACCAAATTATGAAAAATTAATGTTTTATTTTTTATCAATAACGAAATTTGAAAATTGAGACTTCAGAGTTAAGGCGTTTTTGGAATCACTAATCGTGAATCATCGCTACCATATATCGGTCTTTATCCCAGTCAACATACTAAAATAAATGCAAAATCGTCCCTACAAAAGGCTAGCCATTAATTCACGATTCAAGACGAAAAGCCAGGCATATGTTTATCGAACGTGCAAATTGCTTCCAACAGCCAATCGTAATTAGACGCATTTAATTAGTTGCGTTTATTTTAATTCAGGATATTTTCTGCTGAATCATTTATATACATATGCATCTTTATTCACTTTTCAAAACCTGTACCGTACTCACTTGCGATTACCCCAAAACGTCGTTTTCAAACATTTATTCAACAACTTCTTGCTGACGAATACAACTCCGTTTCACCAATCGATCAAACTCCCCCTAGGTGCCCGTGAGCATCCTTCTCTCGCTGCATGTTGCCGCCAGTCGGGGCCCTGTTCGCCTGAGCCACCGCCCGCGGTGGCTCCGGCAGCGGCCGGGCTTGCCTCCGGCAGCGGCCGGGAAAATCCCCACCTCCCGGAGGCCGCTCCGGGCGCGGCGGGGCGGCGCGTTTGAGATGCATACGCCCGCATACGAAAGCAGACGCGCGAGGGCGGGGCGGCTCCGGCCGCTCCGGCCCCGCCCCCGCCCCGCACCTGCCCCGCCCCGCCCCACCCGTCCCGCCCCCGCCCCCGCCGCCCCGCCACCGCTGCCCCGCCCTCGCCGCCCCGCCCCCGCCGCCCCGCCCCCGCCCCCGCCGCCCCGCCCCCACCGCCTCGCCCCCGCCGCCCCGCCTCCGCCGCCCCGCCTCCGCCGCCCCGCCTCCGCCGGGGGCGAGGCGTGGCGGGGCGGGACGGGGCGGGGGTGCAGGGAGAAGCGGGGGTGGGGCGGAGCGGGGGAGGGGCGGGGCGGGGTGGCGCGGGGCGGCGGGGCGGGGCGGCGGGGGCGGGGCGGCGGAGGCGAAGCGGCGGTGGCGGGGCGGCGGGGGGCGGGGCGGGGCGGGGCGGGGGTGGGGCGGGGGCGGGGCGTGGAGAAGCGGGGGTGGGCTAAGCGGGGGCGGGGCGGGGGCGGGGCGGGGGCGGAGCTGCGAGGGGCGGGCCGGGCCGGGCCGGGCCGGGCCGGGGGCGCGGGCGGGGCGTGGGCGGGGCCCCAGCGGTGGCCGCCGCGAGGGTTCTGCTGGGCGGGCACCTGGCCCGAGCGCGGCATCTATATTCGCCGGCGGCGGCGAGGTGGCGAGGCGGCGATAGAGGTGATGGAGAGGCCGGACCGTGGGTGCTGTGATTGGGAGCTGAAGTAAATGCAGTGAAGGCGAGGAAGGAAAATGTAAATAAACGGTGTGTTTTATATCGAGAAAGGGGAGGGAAGGTCTGAACCGATGCACCGAAGGGATACCTTGTCTACAATGGAAGCAGCAGTGATGTTCTCAGTGGTAACGATAAAAATTACGCCGCCTTTGTAATTTATTCCATGCTAGCAGCAAAAGAAAAAAACATAAATAAAGTGAATATAAGAACAACAAAGATATGACTTCATTGTGATTGAAAGAAAAATATCGGGACTTCAAACTATGCTGCAAGACTAAGAACAATCTGCGAAGATTTGGACTCATGAGAGCTGTGCGTTTGGAAAGGGGCCTAGCCGGCCATCCGATTGGCAATCTTCAGATTGCAATTCACAATCACAAAGTGAGAGTGACGCGACCGCCCTCAACGAAAACACCTTCTCCGCAGCGAAGTCAACGGTTTTTCCTGAAGATGACAGCGTCGATGATGCAAAACGGGAGAAGGCACATTGGACCAGATCCGAGGGCGAGCTCTGCGGGAGGGGAAGAGGGGGTGGGGAGGGGAGGGGGGAGGCTGAGGGGCGGCGATGCGGAAGTCGGGGCACCGGAGGCCGCGGAAGAGCCGGGCGGTTGGCGTGGGCCATGTTTTACGAGCGCCTCCGCGCCCTAAGCCCAGGCGCACAATGGGCCAAAAGCGTCCACTTTTGACGCACAAAATTATTATTTTTCTTGGAAGGAAATCCCTTTGTTATATTATGCCATGAAATTAACCATTAACTTTGTAGAAGTATTTGAAGATAAAAAAAGACAATAATGAAGTTCCGTTACGTATAATTTCCTGGACTTGCGGCTAATGAAAACGTATATAATAATTATCTAAAATATAAGTAGTGATACAATATAGAAATTTCTGAGTTAATTTTTTATTTGATTAAGAATTGTATATGAGCAAAGCTTATTTATTTGAGGAGGGGCCAGCGAGAAAATATGCTAAGCTGCCAGAAAGATGATGTGTATTGCTACAAAATCTAACGAAAGAAAGTTTTCTGTAAAAGGGGAATAACAATACTTTAGTCAGAGTCAAAAGAACCAGATTTTAAAAATCTGCACATTTCACGTTAATTTTCATTGGTTTTTTGCAAATTACAAGGGAAAATATAAACCTCAACGACGTTGTGTTCCTAAGCAAAATGGAATCAAACCTGTCATGAGGAGAGAAGCCAACATCACCCTGGGAGGTATTTGGAATTTCGCACTTTTGTCCTCGATGTTTTTCTATCTTCGGCCCAGTGCCAGAATACAATGAACCTTCGAATTCTTCAATGTCAGAAAGAAGTACTTTTTACACCTCCTGAGGACATAAAAGAAACTAGAATAAGACTAGAAAGAAGGAGAATGGCACAGGAAACGTATCCCAGAAAATAATAAGTTACAAACAAACCAAAAAATCCAAAGAAAGAAACTTTTCAAGAGTAACACCTGGTGGACCTTCGTAGTCCAAATACAGCAATCACTTCTTTGATAAACATTTTCTTACAAACCATAATAGGAAGACTAGGTATCACAAGAAACGTGTCGGTCCAATAGAAAAGGAGAAATTTGTCGGTGGGATTTGTGCCGTTCAGCTCATATGAACATTATTTCACTGACCCTATTAACCATACTCTGTAGCCCGATTCATTCTGCTCGCGGAGGAAGAACAGGGTCAGGCAATGTCATTTAAATGTTTGTTTTATTCGTGTAAATAAACGCGCGCTTATTTCTATAGTTTAGAACTATCTAAATAACGTAATACTCTCGCAACCAGTTCTGCGGAAGTTCAAATATTGCAGCGAATGTTAAAATAATTGAAGCGAACCTTTGGGTTTGGATTTGAGTATCGCTCATAAATCATTGAATTAATGGCTCGTTGCTAAAGAACTGAACTCTCGCGAAAAATTCAACACGTAACTGATATAAAATCTTGTTTTCGGACGCAAATATTAAAATTACATTTTTTTAATTACTAGGAGGCTACTCTATTATTTCAAATAATATGAAAATGAGTTACGTACGTGGACATGTCAATCTTTCCTCTTTTGTATACATTTCGTACGCAAACGTGCATTTTCTTTTACAACTTCCATCCGAATCGACTAGACTTAGAACTCCGATAGAATGCATGCTGTCTTTGACAAAAGCGAAATGAGTACTTCTCGTATATCTAGAAAACACAAAAGAAACGAAAATAAGGTTAAAAATGAGAAGAATAGCACGAGCACGAAAAATTATCTCCAAAACCAACACGTGTGGAATATACAGTAATATATTTTTCGCTAGTCAAGAAAATCCAAAGGAAAACACAGCTTAGATGGTTCAGGACTCAACTCATGTCAGTGCCTCTGACTGGGAGGTGCTACGTGTTCCCTAGGGAAATAACATTGGCAAGATTTTTGACTAGCTAGAGACCTGGGTGAAATGCAGCCACTGTCTGCAGAAGAATTCTAGCGGCCGGCTGCACTGATCGATAGTTTTCCGTTTCTCCGATCAGCACAAGGTAAACACCAGTCCAATACCCTGTCAAACAGGATTGCCAGCGAGCTTTCTTTCCTCTTCCTTGTCCTACCTTCTCCCTGCACTTACAAACACTTACATGCACTTCACTATCACATTTGCCGGGAGACCAATCGGAATCGTATAGGGTTGTCCCGACCAGGGCAGTGCTGGCGTGAGATACCTGGTTGGGACCGCCGCCTCCACCCCGCAAGCCGCCGAGTAATCCACAAGTCGTCGAGTAGGTTGGCGCTGGATCTCGCCATTCAGCGGAGGAAGTTCACCACCACTTCTCGATGAGTAAAATGTACTACACTTCCGGAACTAATGACGCCTGTGCCTTTAGCCGGTGACGCACCCGGAAACACAAAATAATCAATCCGAAGGGGAAATAATTCTCAAGAGCTAAAGAGCGGCTAGCGAGTGATCCCTCAACCACGTATCTCCCACCAACGGACACCGACCCAGCCGGGTCAAGCTCTAAGCTCACAACCGGTCTCCCGGAATATGTGGTAGTGTAGTGCATGTTAGTGTAAGTGTGTGTGTAAGGGGAGAGGATAGGACAAGGAAGAGGAAGGAAAGATCGTGCGCGGTCCGTGGCCCGTTTGTTAGGGTACTGCTCCGGCACTCGTCTGGTGTTGATCGGAGAAACCACGGAAAACTACCGATCAGAATTCTCCTCCAGACAGCGACTGAAATCTACCTAGCTGGCAAGCTAGTGCCGAAAATCCTGGCACCGTGTGGTATGAAAGCGTGGAACCTCCAGACCAGAGGCATTGCAGTGACATCAGTTGATACACTGAGCCACCTCTACCGATAAATTCCGGAAGAAACGTTGGGCGCCATTTCCGGTCCGATACGGCCCACTGGGCGTCTCCGCCTGCGGGCACCTGCCTCCCACGCCACGCCCCCGCCGCCGCCGCTGTCGCTCCATCCATCAAGCCATCGACAGCCGCCCGGCGCGCCCCGTTCTTTACATAGCTGCCGACGCCCGGCGCCGAGGGGCGCGGCGAGGCCCCTGCGCCCGAATTAGTTGCCAGGCGCGATACGTCACCCCCGCCGGCCACCAGGGGCGCTGCGGCGCGACGCCTCAACATCAGAAGATGGAGGATAGGTGATGATGCGGATACTTCGGTTGGTTGATTGGTGATTCCGGGCGTGTTAACAGCTAGATCATTATTCCCGTATGTGTGGTGCATGTTTTTTCCACGGGATATGGCGGTGATCTTCTCCCGCTGGATGGTGAGATCCGGCGCCGACCGACCGTCGGCTAATGGGGTTTCCACCTAACGAGGACTCTCCCACCAGCGAGGCACCGCCCTAGCCCGGACAAGCTCTAAGCTCCCGACTGGTCTCCCGGTATATATGGTAGTGAAGTGCATGTGACTTTAAGTGTGTGTGTGTAAGGGGAGAGGATAGGACAAGGTAGAGGAAGAGAAGGTCGCGCGCGGTCCGCGGCCCGTTTATTAGGGTACCGCTCCGGCATTTGCCTGGTGTTGATCGGAGAAACCACGGAAAACTACCGATTCAGCCTACCGCTAGAATTCTCCTCGAGGCTGCGACTGAATTCGACCTAGCTGAAAAGCTAGTGTCGAAAATCCCGCCGCCGTCGGGTCTCGAACCTAGGACCTCCCGGTCAGAGGCGCTGCAGTGACATCAGTTGATGCACTGAGCTACCGCTCCCGGTCGGATACTTCGAAAATGCCCCAGTCAAGAGGAGCAGAAGCCAGGAATTAACATCGATCTGTAATTGTCAACAATGTTAAATGTTTGTATTGGATACAACAATGAAGAAAGTGGAGGACGGGCACAGATGAATGTCACTTCTGTGAAAAAGTGCTTCAAATTTCGCATTTACCGTAACGCTTAGACTTTTTCTTAAAAACGGCTCCAAATTTTTCAACGAAATTATCCATAGGACGATGGTTTACTCTTCTTCAATATTATTAAAGCTAGTCCATATCAACGCAATTAGGAAACTAACTAGAAGGAGAAAATTTGTGTCATTCTGTAGCACCACTAGTTATGATTTTTATTTTACTCTAAAGAAACGTGGTTCTGATTATATTAATTAAAACTCTGTAAACTGAGAGACTTAAGAAAACTCTTGAAAGAGTGAAATATTTATTTGGAAAATTAATATAATAATTTGTATATTATATCGAAGTTAAAATGATTTATAAGAATTATTAACAATTGGACAATAGAGTAAACTATTGGAAAAGAGAGAGTACAAAAGCATTCTTCTAAAAGAGTGCTTCTACTCTGTAAAGAGTTCGTCTGGGAAACCTGCATAGTAAACTTAAAAGTAAATTAAGTATGGTTCAATGATTGTAATAAGATCCTACTCAGGCAATCATGTCATCTACATACTAAAATTAATCATAACAAATACATTAAGAGTAAGGAAGCATTTTTCATAAATGTTTCTTAATTTGTATGAAGAAAAGAAAAATACTCAGCCCTGCCCTGAGTCAGACCAGAGCAACTTAGTTGCTGTTTGCTCCCTCAATGAAGTGAAGGTGATATCACAGTCTCTCCAGACAACAGCATCCGGGGCCACGATTGCATAAGGTTGCATCAGTAACTGCCAGCCCACTATCGCCCACCGCTTTCAGGGAATCTCAACTGCCGAAGGAACTTCCGGAAACAGGTCACATGTGTGCTTCTCCATTGCTGATTGGCCGTACTATAAACTCTGTTGGTTGGCATAGAGCCTTCATAATGTAATCTCATCTGTTTGGTTTCACACGCGTATGCTCCTCACTCTACCAAGCTATAAACTGCTGCTCGCAGGTGAAAGGTTAGTTCTAATGCAGACAGCATTGAAAATGGACACGTGCTCCCCGTATGATTAATATTTCTTGTCACTACTAGGCAAAACAGACACATACGCACATTATTTTATTATGCAAGTTTCATGTGGTTTTATTGCGAGGTAATTTCAGCAAGCATTCCATGCTTTTTACACATTTTATATTAACTACAATAATCTGCGCTCCTAAGAATTGACGGATCTCCCCCTATTTCCTGGCAATCGATGTACGTAAACTGCTTGATAGTCTGCGAATCTCACCCCGTGGTTTCCACGTGCCTTTGTGCTAGATTTTGGCGAACCGCCCACAGATTTTAATAGCTTGAATCAATTTGCTTCCTCGTAGCTCCATGAACATTTCAAATAGGCTCATTTGATTGGGCAATTAGTCCCCACCTCTAATGACAAACCAAAACCGTTGCTTCGCTCTACAATAAGATTTTTAGAGTCTATCTTCATTGTCTCCGTGGTGCACGGATGTGCCATTACTCATCCATTAATTCATTGTATTACGCAATGTCGAAGTCCTGTTCAAGAGTAAGTCGACAATTGCACAGATCGGCATATAATATTAAAGCGTTTGTGTAACAGTGCGGTAATCACCCAAGTACATTGTTCGCATTGTTCTCAAACCGAATATTGTAAGTTAAAAACTGTACTGCATGACTCAGTGCTAATAGTAATATTGTGATCTTAATGCCCGTATTCAAATCAACTTGCGTCTCTGAAAAGGTCGTATATGTAAACTAACTCTACGGTCTTGATCAGCGGATCAGTGGTGCATTTCTGATCACGTGTCTAGTTTTATTTTTAAATTTGTTGCATCATTGTCGATGCAACGCGTCTCTTAACCCTTGTTGGACGTTAAGCGCTTTTTTCTGGAGTAATCCTCCGTTAATGTGCAATTATTACACTGAATAATTACTATATTTGTCAAGGCTCGTCACGTCGTTGTCAGTCAGGGCCTTTTATCCCTTCGGCCAGGGTCCGTTAGATCCCGGGGTTCCTGGCCGGTCACCCAACCAGGAACCCGCGAGTCTCGAATTCGCTTAACCTTCGTGAATTCACGGAGCGTAGTAAACGAATTCGACTAGCGCCGCCGTTTCAGGTTGGTACTGCGAGGTCTACCATTCTGCCAGTTCGACGTGTCAAAAGCGATGAAGTCATCTCTGTAAAGTGTCTTGTGTGTTCAATTGTAGGAGCCGTGATGCAACTATTGTGCATGAATGATCTTTCATCTTAATTTCATGTATGTGTGTATGTTGTGCGAAGCATTCCATAACCTATTTTCCATCCGCACTACTGAACAATCTTAGGGTTTCAGCTCCGTTTACGAAATTACTTTTCCACATAGTTCACTCTTTCAATACCTACCGCACCAAAGTAAACAATTTGCTTACACTGTTCAGTTGTGCAGGATATTTACGCTTATAAATAATTTGTTCGCGGTGGCATACCAACTGTTTAATCATATCAACTGTTTAAGCGCGGCATATCAACTGGTATATCAACTGTTTAAGCGCGAATCCATACATTTATCGTCCATCATTAATTTACTCGTACATTGTGAATGCTATGCTACGAGTCCTGCTTCGCAAATCTTTCGTATTCAATTGTTTCCGCGTGACTCAAGAAGTTATATGCAATTTCACTAAAGTGACAAAAGTCATGGGATAGCAATAAGTAAATATACAGATGACAGTAATATCGCGTACAAAAGGTCCACAACGGCAGTACATTGGCAGGGCTTTCGTTTGAAATCATGTGATTCATGTGAAAAGATTTTTGAAGTGATTACAGCCGCACGGTGGGAATTAACTGACTTTCAAGGCGTAGTGATAATTGGAGCCAGACGCATAGGATATTCCGTTTCGGAAATCGTTATGGAATTCAATATTCTGAGATCCACAGTGTCAAGAATGTAACGAGCATACCTAATTTCATGCATCACTGCTACAAAATGCATCGTTGCTACAAAATTACTGCAAAAAAACAAGTGATAATACCGGCTCGCATTTAGTAAAATAGTTCTCCTATTGACCAACAGATGGCAGCACAATACAGCCATATCAATGGAGATTTCTCAGTGCCCAGAACCGACGTGTGAAGGCGCGGCGCGTGCGCGCAGGGTTGCCAGATGTGTTGCGAGTGCTTTCCACAACACTTCTACGAAATTTCCCCAAATTACCTCTTCAACGAAACAAAATTCCCCACCTTTACAACGAAAAATATTTTCCAAATTAAAGTTCAACGACATGAACTGTCCTTGACAACTCCATTGACTGTCCCCTTAAATTAAAATAATTCAAAGTAACCCTAAATTATAAAGCGAGCTTTATTACTCGTACAAAGACGTAGTCTGACAGACTACTTTGGGTAAAAGTAAAGAAAAGCTTATTTTTCCAATGAAACACTAAATTTAATGAAGTGATCATGCATGATATGTAGTTACAATATACAATTAAAAGATTTTTACATATTCACCTCAATGAGTTGACTCATGCTGACTCAATGAGCAGACACATGCTGTGAACTGTCTACACATGACTTTTGACAAGCGCCCGCAGAAGTACCTCGTCATGCGACTTTAGTTATGATCGCCATCGTCCCGTTAAGATTGCTAAATGTTATGAACAAAACTTAAATTCTACAAGACAGAGAGTTTGTATTCATTATTCACAATATTTTCCAATAAAACGCCAAAAATATCACTGACGTAACTGCAAAGGCGTAGCCTACTAGATGAAGCGTGTCAAAATGGCGTATACCGGAAGTAGGCACGCGCACAAGGTTATATCTATTTCACTGGCTAGTCACATAATGAAGGTAACTATAGTTTTAGAAACGAGGAACGAGGGGAAATGGGGGTGGGGGAAACTTTCAGCTCTAATGGCGTCTGACAGACGAAGCGACGATCTAGGGTTAACCAATGATCGTCATCTAAGCTTCTCGAAGCCGTAAACTGTCTTCGTTTTTCTCATGTTTTTCATTCTTTATTTCCTGTCGTTTATTTCTCTCATTTTGATGCACAAAAAGTAGAGAGAGAGAGAATAACGTCTGTTTCTTTTTCATTCATGATAATTACGAGAATAGTATTTCTATCACAACTCCGGATGAAAATAATTTCCCCAATAAATTCTCAAACATTTCCTCATCCATTTGTGTTCCCTATTCTTTCCCTTAAACAAAATCAAATCCCCATTTTGGGGACAATCTGACAACCTTGGTGACCCTGCGTGCGCGGAAAGATGAGGCAACTTGCGCCTGAGCTATGCTCGGGCTTCGGACTCTCGAGCATTAAGCAAAGCCCGAGAATAGGTCGGACTTGGGGTTCAGTGTGTTAACTACATTACGAGTGTAACAATGTTATTTATTTTTTTCTGTTTCGGTCAGTCTAGCACAATGCGCCAATTGTGAAATGTGTGCTAAGTTTTTCTGTAAAATATTTATTTGCCTTGCATTTCATTATCTCTTTTCAATATGTATTAATTGCCTATTATGTTAGCCCTACGAATCTCTTACTTAATTGATCAATCTGAGATTTTAATGGGCTGATTGTAATTAGTCTGCCACTTGAATGTGTTTCAGACTAATCAAATCAGTCGATTCACACTTGAACTCCGGGAGTGACTCCGAAAAAATTGATTTCTTAAATTACGAAAGACGTTTTCATCAAAAATACATTCAGAACAAGAAACGATAGCTGGTCAAAAAATCAAAAGAAGACACAACGATGGGAATTGTTTATAATATTGAAATCGATTTTTTTAGTTATGTATTAAAACAATAAAATTTCAATGTTGTATCTTTTAAGATCCAACCATTGCATTCAAGAAATAATTTCTTTTTCGGTAATTAAATTTCGTACTTTTTGATACATCACGTTCAAACAAGAAGTTCCCTTTTTATCAATCAGGTTCACGTCTTCAATTAAAATTATTTTACTTTATTCACAAATTCCGATCTCTAACATTATCAATATCAACGCAAGCAAAATTTCTTCTAATATCAACTACGAAAACAGATTTGAGAGAAACTTATGTTTAAACAGACTGTGCAACTTTAATCGTTTCAAATTACTGAGAATCAATCATAAAAGGAATTGATGTAAGATGTAGCAAACAAAATACAACATAATTTTCAATTATCATACTTTGTTTACATGACAGACGTAATCTCATGACATCATTGCGTTCCTGATGTCACCATATCATCAACACACTAATGCAGTCTGGGAGAGTTGTCTGTCAGCAGCGTCAAAAATACATGGAACGGCCAGTGCCTATTTAATATATTACCATTAAGTGTGATAAATTCTTCATCGATGCTTCTCGAGATTTTAAACCCAATAGAAAACAATATCCCTGTAACATAAACAAAACATACGAAACAATCAAACCCAAACATAAATCAGTGTCCAGATAATTGATTTACCGAAACTCAAATTCGCATCATCTTGGGATCAGAGAATAGAACACTAAAAATAATAATTTTAGTATAAATGTTTCACTAATAATATAAATTATTTAAACGTGTACACTAGTAGAACTTCAATTTGAGTTTCACATTGCTTGAAAGTTCATAAGAAAGTCAGCAAAAACGTTTTAGAGTAGGAACAGTATCTTCGTGTACCTGCGTCAACTATGATTTCCAGGACGCTGGTTTACATGTTTTCCACCCGACCCAGTCCGCTCGGCTGCAAATACCGCTACCTCTCGTCCCCGATCTTTGATGCAGCTCAAGTGGCACTGAGAGCCAGCTTGCAACAAGAGCAGAGGGCGCGCTTGTAAATATTTATGAGAAATGCTCAGCCCTCTCCTCGGCTTCTTACGGTCTGTTAGCTGTATACACGTAGTCTAATTAAGAGTTCTTGTAGTTAATTGGGACACGAAAATATTTTCACAAAGGGAACGGACGCGAGGATCTCTGGAAGCAAGAGACTCAAACGCGGCGCCAGATTTCTTTGAGTCGCGCAGAAGTGGGTCGCTGATTTAGCGTCTTCGAGCCCTTTCCAGTGCACTCGAGGCCGCTCAGCTCCACGGCAACCTCTCGACCTGCTCTTCGTCGTCGATTTCGGGCAGGCCTCTGCTCCGCGCCCCGCCCCGCCCGCCCCGCCCCGCCCCGCCACACTCCGCCACGCCCCGCCACGCCCCGCCACGCCACGCCACGCCACGCCCCGC
>BLKR01012710.1:0-16941 GCA_011170035.1 Teleogryllus occipitalis
GGGGCTGGGTAGGGGCGGGGTAGGGGCTGGGTAGGGGCGGGGTAGGGGCGGGGTAGGGGCGGGGTAGGGACGGGGTAGGGACGGGGTAGGGGCGGGGCAAGGGCGGGGCAGGGGCGGAGCAGGGACGGAGAAGGGGCGGGGTAGGGGCGGGGGCGGGGTGGGGGCGTGACCCCTGCTGGGCCGAAGGAGCGCCGCCCGCGGGGACGTCATTTGCGGCGCGGGGCCAGGAGTCGTTAGCGTTCAACGCAGCGAAGATACGCGCGGAGGGAGAGCGGATTGCGCTGAAAAATTGTGATTAAATGCCGTTGCGCTCGGGGACGTGCTTGCGGGCAGCGAGCCTATTTGCTAGGGCTTCGATGCCTCGCGAAATGGACCGGAATGGAAAGTTCTTTAAAACGGTGTTGGGTCTATAAAATATGTCGTACGCGATAATTTTGCGCCATTACAGAAATGTCCTTCCGCTGATGGCTTTCGCCGCGATGTACGTGTGAGTGTAATAACTTCATTTGGTGGCGCGATAAACGAGGGACGTGAAAAATCGATAATATTTGTCAAAGGGGTGAATTGAGGCCGGACTTCTTACGCTTTTCAAATCAAACGGGGGTTAATGAAGTATTATTCAAAGGGAAACTTAAATCTCTTTTATATCTGTAATGTGCACTTGAATTTTTGCCATCATCACGTCAGTAAAATTTGCTTTTTTGAAGGAATATAAATGTCAAAAATCGTGGTGAAAAATTCTGTGAGATAGCAAGGCATTGACTTTATGACGAGGCCCAGCACATATATTTCCCAGAACCACTATCCACAGAAACAGACTTCACATATCCACACTAATGAAATTTCGACCTAAGCAATAACACAAATTCTCCTTTGTTCTGAAGTATGTTGAAGCACAGGCGGTATTTTTTACTGAAAAATTTAACCCTCCCCCCCAAATACAAGAGGATATTTCCATTCCAATTCAAATACGATTTCTATGGCTCTTGAATGCGAATTCGATGTCACGGCCCATTGAAATACAACGTTCAGAATTCCGACCGGCAGCTGACAGCAACTCTGTGCACCATCGTATGAGCGAAGCACGAAGCGAGTACGAGCCGCCGGAAATCGGCTTTAAAATCTCCGAAAATACCGCTCTATGTACGGCGACGTGGGTGACTCCAGAGGCTACGGGGGGCGGGAGGGGGTGTCAGCGGCGACGCCTGCCCAATAGCAAGGCGCGAACCCCTGATAAACAACACTAGTTTAGCGGCGTTGTAATACCGAGCGGGCGCGCGAATGAATGAATAAACACGTGCGAACGCGCGCACGCTGTGTGCCGATGAATAAACAACTCTAACACGAAATTAAACACGGGGCCACTGGCTGTGCTCGCGACGCGGCGTTGCCCCGGTGGAATTCCCAGAGCTGCGTCGTAATAAAATAGAGGCGGCGAAGGCGGCGGTCATGGGAGTGGTAGCGAGTTGTGGGAGACACCAAAGCTTCGTTTACGTCGGTGATTCATTGATTGATTGTTAATGATTTCGGGCGCGTCAACTACTAAGGTCAGTAGTCCCGTAAGTGTAGTGCGTGCTTTTTTTCATCGGAAGGTCGCGGTGTTCTTCCCCCGCTGGATGGCGAGTTCCGGCGCCAATCTACCGTCGGCTAGCGGGGTTCTCCCCAACCAGGTATCTCCCACCAACGGGTACCGCCCGAGCCGGGACACGTTCTAAGTCCCCGACCGGTCTCCTGGCATGTGTGGCCATGTAGTGCATGTTAGTGTGTGTGTGTGTGTGTGTGTATAAGGGGTTTGGATAGGACAAGGAAGAGGAAGGAAAGATCGCGCGCGGTCCGTTGCCCGTTAGGGTACTTCTCCGGCATTTGCATTGTGTGGATCGGAGAAACCACGGAAAACTACCAATCACAGCAGCCGGCCGCTAGAATTTTCCTCCAGACAGCGACTGAATTCGACCTAGTTGATAAGCTAGTGTCGAAAATCCTGCCGCCGTCGGGACTCCAACCCAGGACATCGCGGTAAGAGGCACAACAGTGACATCAGATGATGCACTGAGCCACCGCTCCCGGTTCGTTTACTTCAGACAATTTAACCCGTAAGTAGGCGCGCGAAGTATAGTGAAAATGGCACTGCCATTACAGTACGCCATTTCATTTGGTTCATATAACGGCAACTAAAACATAATTACCAACTTTCTAATTAATATTTATGCATGAATATATTTTATTTGCAAAAACAACAACGTTAATACACACGTCGGGGTAGTTATCTCTTTAAAGACTGCTCGAAGAGTTGACTTGTTTACTCCAGTGGTTGGAGCAACTGACCGTGACCGGGAAATCCGTGTTCGATTTCCGACTGGAGCAGACAATTTAAGCGGTCAGAACGTAATTTAGACAAATATTTACAAAAAGATAAACAAAGTAACCAAAAAGAGATAAATTCATAGATTTGTTTCTTTGTTTAACATTACATTATTTTTTTGTTGGTAGTAGCGGGCAATTTGTTTTCAGGGTTGGTTTGTAGTTTTCCACTTTAATTTCTGTATTTGTTTCTTGCCGTACTATTGATTGTTTTGGAAACTTTTAGAAAACAAAATTCTACTACTTTCAAATGGCTTTTTACATTAATTATTTATTATTTTATCATTATCATTATTATTATTAGTAGTATTATTATTATTATTAATATTATTGCACTGAGTGATATGGATTTCCTCTTCAAATTCACTGTCGTGAACGGACATTTCAATAGGATCCTATTATCTATCAGAGAGTCATCGACGATCTGCTCTTCTAAGAGTTTTGAAGAATTCGAATTCTATGTGCTTCACTCAATACTTCACAATATCTATGCAAAATTACTAAACGTTACATGATGTTTGGACTAATTCCAAATATTTCTCCATCCCAAAGCAAGTTCCGAATTCCGGTTCTAGGAGAACGTAACTAATGCTAGTCGTACTTTCCATTATAAAAATTAAAAGCATGAAGTTACTTGCATAACTCTGGCGCGCGGGGCTTGTGGGCACAAAAGTATGCGTAGGCAAAGGGAAGAGATTGTCCATTAGTTAACGAGACTTACAAGAGGCTACCTACTGACTCAAGTGGAAGAGCAAGGATATGTGGTAGGCTATAAATAATGGCATTTCCAATTTTCCAAAAATGCGGGAAAGAGAAGCGAACAATTGCACCGTGACGAGATCTATACTTCCGTGCGATCACTTCAGGTTTCAGTTCGAACACCGATTCAGGGATGAACGATTAGCACACGGTACATGGGGGATAGTGAGACGGAGTAGAGCACATGACGGAAACCGATAGGAGGTGGGGAAAATACTACTTCAGAATAAGAGCAATATTAAAAGAGTTAACTTAGAAAAAAAGAAAGATTTTAAATGCATTAATTCATTACAATAATTGTTCTCGTCGACACTGTATTACCGTTTTTAAGTGAATCGTGTTTTCCGGAGTTTTGATTAATATGGAAATGGTTACAGACAACCGTAATTCCAGCATTACACTTTACGTGATGAATGTTGATCATAAGTTCTGTGATTATCCGTCGCTCCAAGCAAACAAATTACCTTGTAAGAAGAGAGGATCTTTAAAAGTGTGCATAACTGCATGACATTTCTTGGATCTTGTATTGGATTGTATACATTTAATTTTGAGCGTTGTTAATTGGTCAATGACCTCATAAAACCAATACTGTCACAGCGAATGATTGCGAGAATTATGCCTACCGTACTAAGCTGAATGTCACAAATAGCAACCATGCAGTATTTGATGAATAAAGGATGCAGCGTCGTTTGGATGCTGAATTGAAAATATATTATGCAACCAGTCTATAATATTAAGCTTGTTGCGTAAGTGCATGTTTTGAAAAACGAGCGACATCAGGAGTGAGTTTTCAAATTGGTTAGAATGGTTCGAATTAAGCAAGAATATAAACGAGTTGCATAGTTTAGATTTTGTAAAGCCACGTTATAAATTTATAACAGAACCAAAGTTAATTTTGAAAACTCCATTATGACCTCGCATTTGACATCTGTTGGAAAACACTGGTTATCTATGCGCTTTACCGCCGACAACCTATGGTTCGTAGTTAGGATTGGCTGAGTGTTTGGTGAGAGGACGCAATTATTTGTACCATGAAGGGCTAATACGTCTTAATAAGTGCCATAAATTGTCATTTTGTGAAAGATTTCTTGCCACAAAAAAAAAAAAGGTTGTAATTCTGGTTTACGCAAAGACAATACATGTGAACTTCCCTTTTGTCTGTATGTAATCATATTAATTTCTGTAAAATAAGACATTTTATCCACTTTCATTGTCAAAAAAACTGGTGTCGCGGAGAGCTTGATCCAGAAGGTACGTATCACGGAGAGTCGAATCGCAAAGATTCGGATCGCAAAGAGTTGAATCATAAAGAGTCGGATCGCGAAGAGTCGGATCGCGAGAGTCGAATCGGATAGTGAAGAGTCGGATGGAAAAGCGTTGAATAGTGAAGAAACGAATCACGAACAATCCGATCGCAGAATCGGAGTGCAGGGAGTCAGATCACGAAGAGTACGATCGGGAAGTGCCAGTTCGCGGACACTCGGGTCGCAGCGACCGGCAAACGGCGAGTTCGAACGGTGCGAGTCGCTTTTGGGCGAAGCAGCGGAACACCCCAAATCTGGGTGAAGCAGGCTGCGCGATTGAACGCGGACCGAGAAGTTGGTAAAGCGCGTCGGGTCGGGACGGGGCAAGGAAGGGCCGCGCCCCCGGGGTGGTCCCGCTGCTACGGTGGCGCTGTATAAGGCGCGATGACGCTCGATTTTATCGGCGCGGCCCCAGCAGGTGCCCGGCCGCGCAGCCCATCTGGCCCTTCCCACGCCTTCCGCTCCCGCCGCGCGGAAGCTTCTCGGCGGCGCGCCCGCAGCCCACTGCGCCCGAACGCTACTGTAGCGGGACACTTGAATTGAATTGAATTGAATTTGCCTTATTTTACGTGGCGAGACTCAGGCCATGAGGCCTGCTCTTCCGTCTGACCACGCAAATTTCGTTACACTCCTTTCACCAACCATGGGAGAAAGAAGGTATTACTTGGGCGACGAAACAGGCGATTAGAATTTAGCTCAGAGGCATCATTTAGGCTTGAGGATCTTTTACATGCAGTAAATATACTAACATGGGACAGCCGGCTTTACTTCCCCTCCGAAGGAAGACGTACGAAGGATTTTTTCGCCCTTAAAAATCCACGGCTTCGATCGGGTTTGAACTATACCGCTAACCGCTATACCATCGCCGCCGCTTGCGCACACTTGCGCACCCGACCACGCTAGGCGGTGAGTGGTACTATTACAACTAGTTATTTCGTGGTGAATAAAAACCCTACAGTAGCGGGACACTTGCGCACCCGACCACGCTAGGCGGTGAGTGGTACTATTACAATCATTTATTTCGTGGTGAATAAAAACTCTACTGTAGCGGGACACTTGCGCACCCGACCACGCTAGGCGGTGAGTGGTACTATTACAATCATTTATTTCGTGGTGAATAAAAACTCTACTGTAGCGGGACACTTGCGCACCCGACCACGCTAGGCGGTGAGTGGTACTATTACAATCATTTATTTCGTGGTGAATAAAAACTCTACTGTAGCGGGACACTTGCGCACTCGACCACGCTAGGCGGTGAGTGCTACTATTACAATCATTTATTTCGTGGTGAATAAAAACTCTACTGTAGCGGGACACTTGCGCACCCGACCACGCTAGGCGGTGAGTGGTACTATTACAATAGTTTATTTCACGGATAATAAAAAATTACTGTAGCGGGACACTTGCGCACCCGACCACGCTAGGCGGTGAGTGGTACTATTACAATCATTTATTTCGTGGTGAATAAAAACTCTACTGTAGCGGGACACTTGCGCACCCGACCACGCTAGGCGGTGAGTGGTACTATTACAATCATTTATTTCGTGGTGAATAAAAACTCTACTGTAGCGGGACACTTGCGCACCCGACCACACTAGGCGGTGAGTGGTACTATTACAATATTTATTTCGTGGTGAATAAAAACTCTACTGTAGCGGGACACTTGCGCACCCGACCACGCTAGGCGGTGAGTGGTACTATTACAATATTTATTTCGTGGTGAATAAAAACTCTACTGTAGCGGGACACTTGCGCACCCGACCACGCTAGGCGGTGAGTGGTACTATTACAATGATTTATTTCGTGGTGAATAAAAACTCTACTGTAGCGGGACACTTGCGCACCCGACCACGCTAGGCGGTGAGTGGTACTATTACAATCATTTATTTCGTGGTGAATAAAAACTCTACTGTAGCGGGACACTTGCGCACCCGACCACTCTAGGCGGTGAGTGGTACTATTACAACTAGTTATTTCACGGATAATAAAAAATTACTGTAGCGGGACACTTGCGCACCCGACCACGCTAGGCGGTGAGTGGTACTATTACAATCATTTATTTCGTGGTGAATAAAAACTCTACTGTAGCAGGGACACTTGCGCACCCGACCACGCTAGGCGGTGAGTGGTACTATTACAATGATTTATTTCGTGGTGAATAAAAACTCTACTGTAGCGGGACACTTGCGCACCCGACCACACTAGGCGGTGAGTGGTACTATTACAATCATTTATTTCGTGGTGAATAAAAACTCTACTGTAGCGGGACACTTGCGCACCCGACCACGCTAGGCGGTGAGTGGTACTATTACAATGATTTATTTCGTGGTGAATAAAAACTCTACTGTAGAGGGACACTTGCGCACCCGACCACACTAGGCGGTGAGTGGTACTATTACAATGATTTATTTCGTGGTGAATAAAAACTCTACTGTAGCGGGACACTTGCGCACCCGACCACGCTAGGCGGTGAGTGGTACTATTACAATCATTTATTTTGTGGTGAATAAAAACTCTACTGTAGCGGAACACTTGCGCACCCGACCACGCTAGGCGGTGAGTGGTACTATTACAATCATTTATTTCGTGGTGAATAAAAACTCTACTGTAGCGGGACACTTGCGCACCCGACCATGCTAGGCGGTGAGTGGTACTATTACAATCATTTATTTCGTGGTGAATAAAAACTCTACTGTAGCGGGACACTTGCGCACCCGACCACTCTAGGCGGTGAGTGGTACTATTACAACTAGTTATTTCACGGATAATAAAAAATTACTGTAGCGGGACACTTGCGCACCCGACCACTCTAGGCGGTGAGTGGTACTATTACAACTAGTTATTTCACGGATAATAAAAAATTACTGTAGCGGGACACTTGCGCACCCGACCACGCTAGGCGGTGAGTGGTACTATTACAATCATTTTATTTCGTGGTGAATAAAAACTCTACTGTAGCGGGACACTTGCGCACCCGACCACGCTAGGCGGTGAGTGGTACTATTACAATGATTTATTTCGTGGTGAATAAAAACTCTACTGTAGAGGGACACTTGCGCACCCGACCACACTAGGCGGTGAGTGGTACTATTACAATGATTTATTTCGTGGTGAATAAAAACTCTACTGTAGCGGGACACTTGCGCACCCGACCACGCTAGGCGGTGAGTGGTACTATTACAATCATTTATTTCGTGGTGAATAAAAACTCTACTGTAGCGGGACACTTGCGCACCCGACCACGCTAGGCGGTGAGTGGTACTATTACAATCATTTATTTCGTGGTGAATAAAAACTCTACTGTAGCGGGACACTTGGGCACCCGACCACGCTAGGCGGTGAATGGTACTATTACAATGATTTATTTCGTGGTGAATAAAAACTCTACTGTAGCGGGACACTTGCGCACCCGACCACGCCAGGCGGTGAGTGGTACTATTACAATCATTTATTTTGTGGTGAATAAAAACTCTACTGTAGCGGAACACTTGCGCACCCGACCACGCTAGGCGGTGAGTGGTACTATTACAATAATTTATTTCGTGGTGAATAAAAACTCTACTGTAGCGGGACACTTGCGCACCCGACCACGCTAGGCGGTGAGTGGTACTATTACAATCATTTATTTCGCGGTGAATAAAAACTCTACTGTAGCGGGACACTTGCGCACCCGACCACACTAGGCGGTGAGTGGTACTATTACAATGATTTATTTCGTGGTGAATAAAAACTCTACTGTAGCGGGACACTTGCGCACCCGACCACGCTAGGCGGTGAGTGGTACTATTACAACTAGTTATTTCACAGATAATAAAAAATTACTGTAGCGGGACACTTGCGCACCCGACTACGCTAGGCGGTGAGTGGTACTATTACAATCATTTATTTCGTGGTGAATAAAAACTCTACTGTAGCGGGACACTTGCGCACCCGACCACGCTAGGCGGTGAGTGGTACTATTACAATCATTTATTTCGTGGTGAATAAAAACTCTACTGTAGCGGGACACTTGCGCACCCGACCACTCTAGGCGGTGAGTGGTACTATTACAACTAGTTATTTCACAGATAATAAAAAATTACTGTAGCGGGACACTTGCGCACCCGACCACGCTTGGCGGTGAGTGGTACTATTACAATCATTTATTTTGTGGTGAATAAAAACTCTACTGTAGCAGGACACTTGCGCACCCGACCACGCTAGGCGGTGAGTGGTACCACTACAATGATTTATTTCGTGGTGAATAAAAACTTTACTGTAGCGGGACACTTTCACATTCGTCTATGCAAGTCGGTGAGTAGTGCCCCTACAATGATTTATTTCGTGATGAATGAAAGCTTTACAGTGGCGGGACACTTCCATGCCGATCTACGAAAGATACCATTTTTATGCAAATAAGTAAAATAATCTTTATGATGCAGCTGTTTCTTGGCAATTTCTCTCCTTTATAATGCCCAGACGATTGTGCTTGTAGTTAGTGGAAGCTTTTAGAATAGTTCTAAGCATTGCCGAAAAAAAACTCGTGATATTATAAAACGAAGGAAATTGAAAATAAGAGAATTGGCAGACTTGGGACACAAATAACTTACGGCAGTCCTATATCGCGTGTGGCCCTGTGACTGCGTTAGATTTTAGACCGTCAGCTGGCCGTCAGATTTACAATACACTCGCTAATCACAAATGACACTAATGACTTCCCGAGTGTACAACAGCGTTTCGTACCTTGTCAACGTGCGTGAAGTTGCGGTGATTAGCTGGGACGCGTCCGAAAATTTACAAAAAGAAACTCTGCAGGAATTTATGCTTCTGACGACAAAATGGTAAAAGGAATTATTTATTATTAATATTCTGAGGAAAACGTTGGTGCGTTTTTTACTATTTAAAATGACTCATCCTCGTTTACAGACACCTTTGGTAAGTAGATTTCGCCTCAGTGTTTCATTGAGCGAAGAAACTTCATATGGACGTGATAAATGAGGGAACTTAAATATTTAAGATGTGAATCGACATCGGACTATTTATGCAAATCAAAATTTGTCAGTTCGAGAAGATAATGGGGTTTTCATAAATCTTTGAACTTTATCTTTTTTTCACGTCTAAAATGTGCATATAATGTTTTACCATTATGAACTATGTCAAATCTGTGTTTTGAGCAGCTGTCTTATTATCAGGAATGAAATATTAACTGAGATTCATTTTCAAACTCTGCAGTAAGATCCAACAAATATGGTCCAAAAACACACTTCAGAAAAAATGAATGCCATGTGTTCGCAATGACGAAATTTCGTCGTCAGCAATTAATCAAATACTTCTTTCTTCTTTTTTCTCATTTTTACTTTCTTGCTAGTCTGCGGAGTAGAGAGAAGGCTGTGTAATGCTGCACAAAAAAACAGCTGATTGTTAGCAGAAACACTACTACAGGGCCCAGGTAGCGAAAAAGTGGATATATTCAGGTGCTACATTTAGAAAAAATTCTCTATCACGTGGTGTACCCAGAATTTATGTTTTGTGGGCCTGTATACTGAAAAATTGAATGACAGCAAAACGTGTGTGTGTGTCTGTCCGACCGCCCACCCGTCCGCCCGGCCGCCCGGCAGCCCGCCCGTCTGTCTATCTACATGTTTGTCTGTCTGTCCATCCGTGAACAACGCTAGCGGTTAAACCGTTCCGCCAATTTTCTCCAAAATTGATATTCCCCAATCGATCTGGCTGATGTTCAGGCCTCTTGAATTTGAAACACATATTAATATTGGGGAGGTACTTTACATGAAACCCCTGGACATTTTCAAAATTTTCAAGAAATCATTTTTTTTATTAATTTGTGTTGTTATATAGTATGAAGAACGTTTAAGAGAATGGTGCAGGTCTCATTTTCGTTGAAAACTGATTTTTTTTTAAAATTGCAAAAATTCAAAATTATTTAGCCATCTTCCTGCAACTACAATTATGAGGAGAGAGACTTTTTCATTAAACGAAATCTGTTCCTTTAAAATAGATTTTGAAGTAAGGTAAAGTACAATTTTTCGAATATTCGAGTTCTTTTCACGTAATTTTGCAATGAAAGTACGAGCGAGAAAGTGGTGCTGTTTTAGCACCATTAGTTTTGTGTATAGATGTGGGAAGACCTAGAGATGCTTAAGAGAATAAGACTGTAAGAAAGTGTACAATTGAAAATGTAATACCGACATCGACATTGAAAAATATCTGTAATATCATAAATATTAAATTATTTATTTTATTATATGACACGTTAGTTTCATGTATTGATAAACATTCTCTTTGTTGCAGGTAAGCAAAGAAATAAGTCAAGATCTGGAGGTACGCGGATGAATATTGAAGAACTAGGCCTATAACACAACAAAGTAAGAAATATTTAATTTATACTATAGCTACTTGTTTTCATCTTTATTGCGGTAACCTATACCCCACAAATAATTAAGAGTTTCATTAATAGCTAAATAAGGACGGTTGAGTAAACAATTCTGCCATATAAATAAATTACATTTTGATAAGGTTTAAAACTGTTTACCTGAAAATCATTTACTTTATAAATATTTTGTAAATGGTAGACGAAAATCAATGTGTTTCAGTAAACAAGAGGGGATCAACCAGTCACAAAGGTGATTAAAGACTCTTTCTGCAACAGAAAATAGAAGAGGTAACGTGTACGGAGAGGGGGAACAAGATCAGTCCAATGTTTGCGCAGTACCATCAAATGTTTGTAAAAATATTGTGAGTGAATCAGTCTAGCGTATGCAGGCAAGACATTATATTGTTATGACTACGACTACCAAAAGGGATGTAAATTATCACCTTTGTGAAGAAAGATTATGGTTTTGTTACAAACAATTTTATTTCACGAAGTAATTTGTTGTTGATGGTCATATACAATTATTTATAGTTTGCGGATCGAACTCAAGCATGTAAGTAAATAGATACTATAACAGTGGTTTGCAGTATAATTTACATTTAGTATCTGTTGCTTTTTTTCTTAAAAAATCGGTATGCATGACCAAAATGCGTTCGTCAAATATTTTATCTGACTTAAATTGACGGACTGACACAATTCCACGGAATAAACATCCGTCATACAACATACACAAATTTCTTTAATATATGTACAGAATGTTTCACATGACGAAGTAAACAAGATATTGTTAAAGCTTGAATACCATATCTTTTAGCAACATAGAAAATACCATTAATTCTGTCATGTATATCTTAGCCACGAACGTGTTATATCGAATACTGATGTCATGAACCCTTAAACATCACACACGAAGTATTCGTTCATATGAAATATATACTTGTATAATATTCTGTCAGTTTAAAGCTGTCTACAAAAAATATAATTTCAACACGACTTAATGTTAACCATGGAATTTGATGATGTCTGTGATATTATTACAATCGTACAATTAAATTCAGAACTCCGAGATTATGAATTAGGTAATAGTAGAGTTTATAATGTTATGCTTTATTGGGTAAGTACACGTTTTAAAAACGAGCGACGTTAGGAGTGAGTTTCCAAATTTGCACGAACGCAATAAAGCAACGTTATAAACGAGTTGCATACGCTATTGTTTGTATAACAACATTATAAAATTAGTGGAAGGGATAAATGATTACTGAAACTGGAAGCTAATTAGCAAGGTATGTGATGTACCCTCTCCCTCAGAAAAAATATCGTTCAAAATTCTATCTTCCACACCGCGCCGACAAACTTGGACACCCCTCGGCCTGGGGGAGGGCAGGGGGAGGGACGCGTTGACCAATTGCTAGCAGGTAGAACCACAGTTGTCTGTGATTGGTGCAACATCCCAAAGGGGCAGAAAGAACGCTGTCTCAGGGGGAGGGGGCTAGTTCGTTTACGTACGAGACGGAAATATCGTCATATTTCCCTGCCGAAGGAGGTAGTTTGCTTGCGCGTACGCCACGACGAAAAAAATATTTCTAAGCGGGGTTTTCCGTCCAGAATGATTGTCTATAGACCAGTAAATATTTATCATTTTAGCAAAATTTATTATAACTTTTAGTAATCGATTTGTAACTCCTGACAAACTGCTATTTTGAGATATTCATTTCAGGCACAATTTGCGAAGCCTTCCCGGCCGTTCTAACGCATATTTCAAATTTGTTTATAAAATTATAAATTGTTGCAAAATTGTTAATTCGCTGTTTTTGGTTCTGGGACATCGGGAGACTCTCCCCACTTTAGATTTGCAAAATTTGGAAATTGTTTATAAATTTGCAATTGTTGCAAATTTTTATTGTCTAATCTGAATGGCGTTTAAATGTGATGCAAAATTCCGGAATCCGTTCGGTGCTATTATATCTCGTTCTCGAGATATATGTAATTGTTTATAAGAAATTAACATTTTAGTAGACCCCATTTGTTTGCGCTTAATTCATTAGCGCTAGCAGAATAGCGTGGGATGGGCATACTGAAAAAAACAGTTCTCCAATGCCGCGCTTTTGCCTGCCACATACGCTTAAAATGCACTTGCTTGTAAACAAATTCTGTGGCCAATTTAATTATGCTAAATTCGTATTTTTACGGCAAGTATGAGCATAACTTTTATTTGGTTTTTATATTCTCTTTTAAGTCCTACAATTTTCAAGTCGATATATTTATCAAAAAGGAAAGAAATTGATTATAAAAAAAAAATTTTCAAGGTGCATTACGCCCAAACAATTGTTTCTGTTTTTCTATCAAAGGGGTGTTGAGCAACCGAATAACTGTATTATTGATTTTTTTTAGTCCCCTGTTAACACCGAGAGTCAGAAACTATTTGTTCCTCTTGTTTAATCATTACCATTAAAAATAGGGAAACATATTGCTTAGCTGTTTGCTATAAACTGCACTGGATTGGATGAAGGTAGTGTTAAGGTTTTCAAATACAGAAATATTCAATTTTGGGTTTTGAAAGATCACATGAGTAGAATCACACATCACAGTATTTACACAAGTACAGAAATTTCTAAATAAACGTATATAAACTTTAAGTTAATATTTTCAATTCAATTTATCATTCCTTTCTAAAACTGTTAATTTGATGATTTCATTGTATAATATTCAAATCAGAGCTTTATGCGCTAAATCTACGAATTGTTAATACATATTTTTAAACAACATTAATATATTTAATATACATTTAAAAGGTTTTTAGATTGGCGAACGTTTCAATGAAATTTCATGAATTCCTAAATGATTGAAAATAAATACTTGTAAAATTAAATAATTGTAGCGTGTAAAAATATAACAAACTCACGTATTTGGTAAAACGAGTTGATATTACTAAAAGAAAACAAAACAGATGTTATAACAATTCAAAGAGATTTAGCGTTTGTTTACAGTTTAGTAAATATCAATGCACTAGCATTTCCCAGTGAAAATACATAGAACGAACTTGGTGGTCAAGTGATATGACCTTCCCAACACAGACTACGTTTCAGTATCGTCAGAGTTCGAAGGTGGTTTGTTGGCCGCCATTCTACGAATCTATCAAAACCTTGAATTTTGCACGACCATCTGCACAGCGAGAACGTAGCGCTTTATTAAACGGAAACGGGCCACTCGAGGTATCTAATGTGCACTCTTTGAAAACGTTTAACCATTATAAACTATCCCTAAGAAAAATACAAAATAAACAATGTTAAAGGTCACCAGCTTAACATTGCCTTTACTATTTGAATGTTTTCAACATCCCCAAAACCAACAGAAAACCCATGTTTTTACAGGTTATTATAAAACCAATTCAATAAATATCAGCATTTATTCACGTTATTATTTTTAAAATACTCAAATATCTACGATGTTATTTGATTCATGTCTTCATCGAAGATCTGAGATTAAAAAACTGATAAGCAGAGAAAATTAAGTAATTTTGAGTGTTTGATGAAGTTGAATGATCAAACGAAAAACAATGTTTCTTGCTTCATATAATGCTATCGTGTTTAGCAGACATGTAATTACATGTGATACCTATATTTAAACATCCAAACTAATGAAAAGTTTCAAAATTAAAATCATCAATAAAACGTTGATTCATCAGCAAGGATTATATTATTAAATACTTTTTTGAGATTCATGTGCTCCTGTGTGAATAACGTAGTAAACGTGATTCGTATGATCCAGTTTCTCAGAATAATACAAAACCTGCTAGACACATACCCTAAACATAATAGTTGTCAAATAGTTATTTACGACATGAGTATCATAAGATATCTTATTACAATACGAAATTGGAGAATTATCAAACAAGACTCTTTAGAAGAAATTGTTAACCAATTGAATATTGTAATATAATGTTACCATTTGAATATCATAGAAAGTAAGACGCAATTTGTCAAAATTCATGTGAACTATAATTTTTCTTTAAATTTTACTCCATATCCTGCGAAAGATGTGTGACAGTACTTATGTTAACAATTATACTGCCATGGGTTTAATTAATTAGTTTTCAGTACGCAAATTATTGTTTTTGGTTTTAAAGAAGCATGGATATACAGAGTATCAGGGAAGGAAACGTCGAAAGTTTGAAAAACGCTGTTTAAACAATTTTAATCATACTTTGTCTAATAAACTACATAGATATTTTGAATGGCTAAGCTGCAATAAACACGCAAATTTTGGTTTGAAAATATGATTTCTACGCAAAACTTTGCATTCTAGAATCATGTAAACAAACCAGAAACATGTAACATGTTTATTATTAACAATATAAATTAATATATTAGTTCAGAAAAAAATTAACCGAGAAATAAAAAAGCAGTCGAACTGTGAAAATTGGGTGCTTTTTTTATTTCTAGGTTAATTTTTCTTTCTGATCAAATGTATTCATTTATTTTGTTAATCATAAACAATTTAGATATTAATGAAGTGTCTATATGCTTCTACAACGCAAATAGTTGCCTAGAAAACATATCCAAACCAACTTTTGAATGTTTATTGCGGCTTAGCCATTTGGAATATCCGTGTAGTTTATTAGACAAAATAAGCTTAAAATTGTCTTAACAGCTATTTTTCGAAGATTCGACATTTCTTCCTCGAATATCCTGTATATAAAAGGCTTGATTTCTGTTGGTACGCGACGGAACGGCGTTCCGGTTCTTGGAAATAATTATGAAATTATATTATATATAAGTAGCTATTACTATTATATTAATAATTAATTTGAGGCGCGTTTCGGGGCCTAAGATTTTAAAAATAAAGGATATATGTATCATAATAACTCTTATGACGAGACTGTTCTCAGTTACGTCAAGTTTTAATTTAGAGAATCAAAGTGAATGGTCTAAGTTTACTCACCTAAATAAAGTTTATCTTTCTATACATACTATTTACAAAGTGTTTTCTGTTCAAAACAAGTGTTGCCTCAACAGCATATATTTTCACGTATTATTCGTAATTGCTATGCAATATTCAATACGGACTATGTGAACCTGCAAAAAAGAAACAAAAAAAAAAAAAAAAAAAGACCTACTGCAGCAGAAAATATTTTCTACTCGTCGGGATTCGAACTCGGGTCTTTAAAGTTAACTCACCTGACACGGTTCCCCCTCACCACCAAGTACACGACAAGACTACCTACAAGACTACCTCCTTTCCGATGCGAAAAGAAAGTGAAGCATTTGCAGTTTAAAACAAAACAAAACAGGGTGTTCAATTTATCTTAATACAAGATCTATTTTTAAAAAGAGATTTCATTAAACAAAAATCTCTAGCGTTCATATTGTTTTTCGACAATGTTATAAAGATCAGTCGGGGCTAATATTATACAGTAGAAAATTGGGGTTAATGTATTACACTTTAAGACTTGTTATTTATTTATGTCCAAAATTAACAAGAAAATGACAAATGATAGGAAATATATTCTATTATAATGACCATATAGCAAACACTCAGAATGTAACAATATTTGGGAGGAAAAAATTCAAAAGTAAAATGCCTATTTTTTCCAGTCAAAAACTTTACCACCGTGATATAAATCTTTTGATGTTACTTCGTTATTTTTTATGACACGATATTTTTGAAAATAGGTTATCATTAAGAAAGAATTAATATTCTTTTCTGCGTTAAAATAATGCAATAATATTAACCGTGTCATGATATATACAGCCTCAAATTTGTGTGGCTAATATGATACAACTTAAGAGGCTAATGTAATACGGGTGTCGGGGCTATTTTGATACACTAAAAATTAACACGCAGACAACTGGAAGGGATTTTTTATGTTTAATATTACATCAAAGGCGCTAAAATTCCGATTTGATGTTGATAAACTATCCAAGTGTTTATCTGAGAAAGAAAGACCAGGCGACAATTCATATAGATTTCCTCGTTCTCCTCCCTACCCAGTACATGGTGATTCACTTATGATTATCAATTGGCGGAAGCTTCTGCAGTTTCAGTGCAGTTACTGATTTTCACTGGAATCACAAGGAACCAGGCCTACAATAGGAGCTAACACCATCCCTTCAACTCCAGATATCAACTGTTCTCATCCAGTACTTT
>BLKR01012711.1:0-16930 GCA_011170035.1 Teleogryllus occipitalis
TAAACAATTACATACTCGTATCTCGATAATGAAAGGAGATACCGCCGATCGGATTGTGGAATTTTGCATTTCGTTTAAAGACAGTTTAGAGAAAATAAAAAATTTGCAATATTTGCAAATTTATAAACAATTTTCAATTTTTGCAATTCTGAAGTCGGAAGAGTTCCCTGATGTCCCAGGACCGAAAACTACGAATTAACAATTTTGCAACAAATAAACATTTATAAACAATTTCGAAACGTGTGCTGTACGGACCGGGAGGGTCCTCAATTTGTCTCCGAGTTGAATATTGCAAAATAACAATTTTGACAAGAGATGCTAAATTATTACTAAATACCTAGTTTAATTGTTGCAAAAATGTTAAATTTAGTAAAACCGATACTTAAATACTTATTTTTCGCCAAAACTTCCCACCCCCAAACATTTTCCC
Source organism: Teleogryllus occipitalis (assembly GCA_011170035.1). Taxonomy (NCBI): domain Eukaryota; kingdom Metazoa; phylum Arthropoda; class Insecta; order Orthoptera; family Gryllidae; genus Teleogryllus; species Teleogryllus occipitalis. Next base: position 431 of record BLKR01012711.1, read on the forward strand.
GATTCTGGAGCCGCCTTCGCACATTTCATTTCTTCGACCCGGATTCGTAATATTCGTTCATATACTTAAGTTGTTTTGCATTAAAATTAATTCAATTGATTTTTCGCCAGTAAATCTAGATCATGTGAAAAATGTAATTAAACATTTTTTAAATCCACTAATTCTATTGCATGTGCTGAATACATTTATGTCGTAATGTATAATATTATCTTTATTGATGTATTTCATGTAGGCCATCGAATGGCTTGCACTAGGACGCAATGCGATCATTCCCGCCCCCTTGTGCCTTCTGCGCCAATACTCTAAACCCTTACGATAAACACGCCTATGATACGGAACGTTCATGCTAGATATCATGATTGGGCGAAATCCGGCCTATCAGCTTCTCACTCGTTGGCAGTTGGTTGAGATTGTTCTTTTGTAATAGTTAACTATGAAAGAAGCAGATGGCGTTGTTCTCCGTACAGTGCTGCCAGAATGTGCAGAAGTACTGGGACTTCAGAAATTGGCTTTACCCATTTTACGTGACGACGACGGTACTGTAAATGGCTTCATGGAAACCAATTGATGCTTATCTAAAATTTAACTTCAGTAGACTGCTTCATTTAATTAATTTCTCTATTTAATAACAATTTTCTTGTTAATTTTATTTTTATTTTCATTTTCATTGTTATAGTTAGGTTTTCTGGAACAATGCGTAACAACCTAAATACGTAACAACCTAAAACTAGCCACATTTATTTGATTTGTAAAACGTATTAACATTAAAAATGTAATGATGAATAGTTGTGAGTTTTAATTCTTCCTTCTACATTTAAATAATAGACGTTTTGCGGGTTCTAAAGACTGTTTTCTCGAGGCAGCATGCCGCTACACTACCACACTTGCCGGGAGACCGGTCGGGGACTTAGAAATTGTCCCGGCTGGGGCGCTGCACGCTGGTGAGAGATAACTCGTCGGGGAAAACCCCGCTAGTCGACGGTAGGTCGGCGCCGTATCTCACCATCCTATGGGGAAGATCACCGCCACCTTCCATGAAACATGCACTACACTTACGAGACTAGTGACTTCAGTAGTTGACGCGCCCGGAATCATTAAAAATCAATCAATTAATCAATCAATCCAGGCAGCAAGCAGGCCTCCTACGCGCCCGCTTTTGTGAGTCTCAAAAGGCGCACCCACCGGAAAGTTAATTTTGCTGCGTATTTACCTATCTAGGGTTCTTTAACATGTCACACTAAGGTTTATACCCTTTGAAAATGTTATATACCCTTTGAAAATGCATTGTCCTAGTTTGGATTTGAACCCAGGAACTCTAATTTTGAAAGAGGAAGCTAGGGTGCTGTGTCGCTGAGACTGGCTCCCGGAAGATATGACGGACATAATGTGCCTGCTCACATGGTTCTATTTCACATTTTGGCTTGTCAGCGGTTGCATCTCTTTGTCCTGCAGGCTGCCATCAGCGGAATGTCCCTGCAGGAAGAGTTTGGATTCCAGCGAGACCTGCAGGTAATATGCCGGCGATGCCTTTGTATACACACAACATTCCACCCCATCTCCTCTGTCGGTTGCTATGCAGGACCCATTTGCGTTTCCTGGAAATACCTGAATAGCATATCCATGGACCGGGTTTTCAATTCATTCAATATTGATTGGCAATTGGAAGAGGCTCCAGAAAAAAATCTGCTTGTTTTGGTATCTGGTGTTTGTTTAATGAACGAGACTTTTGTTGTGGCATTCAAACCGATGTGTATTTATACCGCAACGCTTATCGCTTCGAATTTGAGTTCCCTCTAAAAAACGATGTTTTCTTTCCGACCGCAAAATGAAACTTCTATCGTATTGTAGGCGTTAGGATATTAACAATGGTGTGTTCCAGTATGTGTGGGACAATTTCTACGAAATTAAATTATAAATAACTAACTCTTTGACTGAAATGTATTTACAAATCGAAGTAAATGTGTTGTAAATTTCGTACAGAAGTGTAAGAGCCATATATTACAAACTCTCTGTAGGTAAAAGCGTTGTATTTTCTAGAATAATGCGATGAATATTGAAAGAGAAGACTGTATGGAAAGGTGTTTTTGCACATTCAGCTATATCCCCACGCGACTTTCCCTGCCTTACGCAAACTGCCCAAATTCATCCTTCTCCTTTCCATATTCCACATCCTGTAGGGGAAGTGGGGGTAATGGTGGTCAGCGGTAAATTATCGATAAATATTGTAAACAAACTATACTGAAAGGCAGCAACATATGCATATACCTACCATTAGTCATAATAACTGTAGCCAGTTGATCGCTGCAGCTAAATAATGATTACATCGAACACGTTCATGCCAGAAATGTTAATGGTTTTTGCTAACAAGAGCTCTCAGAAAATAAGGTCTTATTCACGTGTACTTGGAAATTCTGGAAGAATAAAAATGTGTTGGAAGACAAGTTATTCATCAAATCATTTGATACGAATTGCCAGTAATTTTAAACAATCCATAAAACGTTTATGAGTAGCTATGATAAAAAATGTGCTTGTGAGTAAATGGTGGTCAGGGATTCTTATGATCATGGCGGGACTGCCATTGCCCCAAGCCAATACTTTATTGATCTGAATGAGTTTAAATGGGCCAATTGGTGCTATTTACACATGAAGCGAGAATGGCAGGACGGAAGATGATTTCATCGAATGGCTCAAACAGTTAAAGCCTTACTTGACCAACTGCCCAGGACGCATTACTGCTGATCTTGGACAACTTTGGGAGTCAAATTACTTTAGACGCCTACAGTTATTGTAAAAATCTGTTTAAAGTACTAATGTGTTCATTCTGATTCATATTTTTTTAGTGACGTCCATTACCCACATATGAGGGTAATGGGGATCAAATGTCCAAAATGAAATTCGTTATTTGAGAGAATTTAGTGAATTTTTTACTAAAGTTTTGTGGTGAAAACCCAAGATAAATAACTAATCTGTCATATAAAGTCACATACTTGTTCAATCCGTACTGCTTTATTTTGAAAAAAAAAACAACAACAAAAAATGATCCTCAATACCCTTGCTTCCCCTACTGCTTCCCCTGACTCCGCTCCGGCCCGCCTTTTCCTGCCATGTTTTCTACGATCATCGTTGCTGTCATCTTGAAAATTTCATACCGGTTCAGATGTGTAGTGGAAACACATATTGAAAACGCGTGCGTTTTCCAACTGCGTAATATAACATTGTACCCAAAAGATGCGCTGAGATTTCTCTTCCGTGGTATTGCCACAATTGATTACTTATGTCTCCTCCAGGTGTGCTTGATGTAGGTATTTAAAAAAAATTAATGCTAATATTCATGCAGCATATACAAACAAGTAAGTTACTCATGCAGTCACCAAGGGATTCCAGTTTTCAGGCAACTCCTTGTTTTCTGAGATAGGTTGAGTAGTTCATCCGGAAAAGGGATGTTAACAAAAAGTATAAAAAGTAAGTATTATATATATATATATATATATATATATATATATATATATATATATATATATGATTGTTATAGAAAAAATATTTAGTTTTTATTCAAATTTAGTTTTATTCCAATCCCAATGAAATTTTGTGCGTGTGATTCTCAAAACATTACTCTTACTACAAAAGTTAGCCTTTTAGCGAGATGGCGTGAAAAATATCATTTCACGTTTCCCTACCCCTTGTACAATTTAGGTGTGTACTCATTTAGTTTTTTGCGAACATTTCGGAGAGAATGAGGATATCCATGAAAGTGCGTTAAACATGTCTTAAAGCTTATAAAATTTTCAACAAAATGTTTTTTAACTCAATCTATTTGCACCATTACACTTTGAATAACTGCAGTTCAAAATTATTCCCGAGAACATGCAACAATGCATCTATTTATAGCTGTTCATAATAACGATGGTGAAAGCAATGGTGTGATTATTGTGATCTTGACAGGGCTAGGATTGTGGTTAAGGGCATTGCCAGGTGATGAAGGTTAGAGCAAGAATTGTGGGAAGGTGTACAATGGATTTGGGCAGTGTGACTCAGATCCTGGGAGACCAGATCGGGGCTACAGTATAGATAGAATTCATGCATTTTGCTTTAAATATATTGTGATAATTAACTACCCGGTACTTCACCGAAAATTGCAATAAAATGAGAATAAACATTGTTTAAATTTTCCCACAATCGACGTGAATTCTGTTCCTAGCATACTTGCATGCACCTTTTGAAAAGATCAACTATTTGTTTGAAATACTGTTTTGATGCAAGATTTTCAAAATATTATTTCGATGTCTCAAATTAAATAGGTCCGATATATTTTATAAAACATATCTCTTTGAGGGGTATGCATCATAATTACAGTTGCGATCCAATTGACTAAACATAATTGGAATTCTATCAGAGGCTACAGAAAACAAAATGAAATTCTTGTTTCTTTAAATATCGCAAATAAAAAAGAAGAATGGTTGTGAGTGAGAGTGAGTTGTTGAGATAAATGATTTTAAATTTTTAAATTTTTTCACGAACATGAAACATTAAATTGTTACTAGAAATTTATAGTGTTTGCCTTCATCTGTTTAAGTTAGCTTAACCTCAGCACATCACCATGTATACTCCTTAGAGGTAGTTGTTTTATATATGTGCGTGGGAATATTCATCTTTCAGCTAAATTCCTGTGAAACTTTGCCGGAAAGGAAAGTCAATACTGTGTACAGCTCTCGCCCTGATCTGTGGGATTTGCATCAATAGCTGCCCGACATCGCCGTGGGATTATGAAGGGGCTGAAGGCCCCAGATGCGCAAAGAGGATTAGTATTCCCGAACAACTGGATCGCGTGGAAGCTTGTACTGTCAAGGCACCGTTTGATAAATGTTTCGATGAAATGCGAGCGCGAAGGAAAATTTATGTTTGGGTGAGATCGTTTTGTATATTTTGATCATAACTAGTGTTTGAGTTGTATGCCTGTCTCTTAATTTATAAGCGATTTCTTTACGCAAGAATGTATAAAGTGATGATTTTTTACCTCTGAAAGCGTTTTAAGAGAATATGCCCTTAATTCATTTCATTTTAAGTACAAGGGAGTATCAAATAAAAAATTTTAACCGAGTCGTTTAATTTGACGATGTATTTTTTTGAATATGCCAATTAGTATGTTAGTACAATTTTTGGTATTACTCACTTTCTTAATGGTTCTATATTCTAATCATATTTTCACGTAACTGAAAAACGAAGATTTTTTTTATTTGCAAACTTTACCTTGTGTAGCTGTATCATCTTGAAATATGGTACTGATATAATTTAATATAATATATTGTATGTATTACAGGGATAATTCATGTGTTACAAAAGTGACAAGCGTCATTACAGTCTGAAAAAATAATTGCTTTCCGGATGTATTACTTTGAAAATGTTTTACATTGTCTAAACAATTATATCGGATATTATAATAAAATCTGTGGAAAGAGTGAAACCAATTCACAGACCGAAATAATAAATTTATTTTATGATATATCTTCTCAAACGTGCGACACTGCGGTTCATTACGTTTGCATTTTAATGTATGTGTGTCATAAAATTTAAAAACTAAACTTATTCAAATATACTTGTACTGTAATATTATTTATTTGGAAGAAATTGTAGAAATACGCTTAAATAGAAGGTGATCTGTTGGTGTTGAGGGACAAATACTGAATGAACTAGAGTTTTGATACTACAGTATGTAATTAGACGATTCAAGAGAAAGAAATTAATATTTCTTGGAATTTTTCTCAGTTTTTGGAGATTCATTGTAAATATTGTAGAAATAAACAAATTTGCTCGTAAAACGAAATTTTCACGAAATATTTTATAAAAATATTTAGGAAATTTGAATACTTGTATTAGCGCTCATGATTATAAATTTTTCAAACCTTACATTTGTTTAACATTATTGGACATAATATTTGAGTTTTACGAAATATACTCTGCAAAAATAAACAGAGAGGATATAAAGATGAATAGCAAATATTGAAAAAAATGAAAACAAAAGGAAAATGTGAAGAACGTACCAAAAATACTTAAAATTAGTTTTTAATCACTTATATTCGTCTGATGGTGTTCCTTCTTAGTAAGTCCCCTTAATTTGCTTCTTCTTCTTCTTCTTCAAGTATTAGAACTTTCGTTCCGTTGCGTCTCATTATTGGTCCATCCATCTTCTGTTCGGTCTTCCTATGCTCCTTTTTCCTCTTGGCTTGTATTTCAGAATCTGTTTTGGCATTCGCGTGTTTTCCATTCTGTCTATGTGGTCTCTCCATGCTTTCCTATATTCGTCAATTTTTTCATTTAGATTATAAATTCCTAGGTAGTTGCGTATCTCTTCATTACGAATCCTGTCTTTCCTTGTGACACCAATACAACCTCTTAAAAACTTCATTTCGGCAGTCTGAATCCTGCTTCTAATTTTTGTGTCCATAGTCCAAATTTCACATCCATATAGCCCACAAGGAACTGCTAAGGTTTTATAAAATTTCATGAGTGTATCATTCCTGACTTTACTTTTCAGTGTCCTCCTAATAGTTCCACACATTCTGTTAAATTTTTCCATTTTCTTATCAGCATCTATTTCTCCTTTGAAAGACAGATCACAACCTAGGAACTTGAATGAACTTACTTGTTCGATGTTTTGGTTGTTAACCACTAACTTGCATCTAACTAGGTCCTAGCTATCCGCCGGAGGCCATCGCGACGGGGCGTCCGCTTTATTGTATTCAGATGGGACAAGTTCACAAGTGATGTTACAGAAATTGTACACGATATGAGATAACAAACAAATATAAGGTATGTTAGAGTGACAAACTAATCTAGACATGTTATAATATACAGCACTATTATCTACAAAAAGAAGAATGTTCTCTGGATAGAAGTCGAGTACGGTGCAAAGCGCCGCGTAGAACTCGGCTTCGAAGCTGGTTGCGCCGGGCGGCGCTGGCCACGAGTGGGTTGCTCCTTCCGCGTACCAAGCGCACTGGCGTGGCGTGGCGTCGCTGTACACCACCCTGGTGAGGGTGATGTCGCGGGTTGGATGGCGGTGGAGATGGTGGATGCGCCTAATCCATGGCACTGCAATAGTGGGCCATTTGCGCACCGCCCGCGCTAGCGGGAAGGAGGCGGTGGAGGCTATGGGTAGCCAGCCTACCATGCCCGCGAAGACGCGGGCGAAGCGTGGGTTGTGGATCCAGGCGGCGGGCACGTTACGTACCGCCTTCAGGTATTCGGGGTCCGCCTGCGCGGTGCAGGTGGAAAGGTCGAGCCAAATACCTAGAAACTTAAGCCTGCTGGTCGGTGTTAGGCACGACTTCTGATCGTTGATCTGAAAATTAGCTTGGCGCAACCTCTGGATGTCATTTAATAGTTCATCTTGGGAGTTAGACAGTAACAAAATGTCATCATAGTACACATAAAATCTAGAAACACATAGTTCTGACAGTGCTGCTGTCATGGCCGTCTGCATAATGAGAGGGCTCATGGCCCAGCCCATTGGGATGGCGCAGAACCGAAACCAGGAGCTCTTGCACTTCACTCCGAAGTATTGTCGTGTTCCCGGGGCCACGGGTATGTGATAAAACCCGTCGCGGAGGTCGATCCTGACCCCAAAGGAAAACTGGTGTATGTCCTGAAGCACTAGAGTGGGGGAAGGCAAGCGCACTCGCGGTGAGTTAACATAGAAGGCCGTCCAGGGCGACATATCGTAGATGAGTCTAAATTGATTCGCCGCAGGTTTGGGCACAATAAAACAGGAAAATGAGTTTATCACTTGGGAGTCTGACACTTTCTCTAGAATACCGGCATGGCACATGTTATGTAGGGTTTGCATTAACCACTTACTTGTGCTGCGGTGCTCGATGGGCACGCCGGTGGGTGGCACATGGTGCACTCCTTGTTGAAAAATTGCGTGATGTACGGTGGGAGTAGCTCGCTGCTTGAAGGAGAGCGGAGCTACCGTCCTGAGTGGGACGCGTGCACGTGGCATAGAGGGCAACATGCTCACCTCTTCCTCGCGGTCGGTGGAGTCCTCGGGGTTGTCTTCCGCGTCCGGCGTGTCGTTCTCCTGTCCGCTTAGGGCGTCGATGATCGGCCGCCAAAAGGCCCAGTCCACTGGGACGGGCTCTTCTGGAGCCGGCGGTTGAATCACGTCCAGGAGGCCGTCGAAGACGGTGAGGAACTCCCCGGGGTCCCAGAGGAAGTCCGCGTCCTGTTGAGGTGGCCCTGTGTAGGGCGCGGGGGCGGCGTTCTGTGGCGCCGGCGCTGCCGCGTACACCTCGTAACGGCGACCGCGTCTACTGCGCGGCGGTCGTCGTCGTTGCCGTCGCCGCGGTCGCGGCGCCCCGCCCGCGTCCGCGTCCGCGCGGAAAGCGGCCTGCGTTCTGCCGGTACTGCTGTTTGATCGGCGGGGCTGGCGGGGTTTCGGATATTTGCAATCCGAACAGGTCAGCATCGGTGGCGTTATGCGCCGCCACCCGCCAGCCCTTCTTCAGAGCAATTGTCATCAGGCGCACTCGTTCAACGACGAACTGTTTGTCGGCGTCTTCCAGCTGGGGGAGCAATGGCCGGAGGAGTGCCAGGTACTTGCACTCCACCTGGTCACGCTTGCCGATCGCGATGCTGTCGGCTTGCGCCTGCACAAAATCCCAGGCACGTTCGATGTCGAACTTCGGCGTGGCCGTCGGTGCTTGTAGGATTCTCTGGAGCGTGGCGAGTAATGCTGCCACTTGTGAGGCGTCCTCCATTGTGGTTTGTGTTCCCCTTTGCGTGGGCGCTCAGTCCGTAATTAAGGACTGTCGTGGAGTTGAGGCGCCTGTAGGTAGATCGTCTGACGAGGCAGAGGGCTGCGACCGGTGATTCCTTTTCTTCCTAGGCATGAGGTTCGGCTTCGGGTACGCACACGGTGAGGCTCGACATGGCGTGGCCGGAGAGACTCTGGGCGCACCCGCTCGCTGTGGGCTCCGACAGGCAACTCTGGAATGCCATTGACTTAGTTTTTTGAACAGACATCTTTAAATTGTATTCTTTTACAATTATCTGAAGTTCATACAGAGCTCTTTGTAGAGTGTCTTCATTATCAGATATCAAAACTTGATCATCCGCAAACAGAAGTGTCATAAAATTTTTACTATTAAAATTATCTGTAAGATTTAAAAACTTCATCTTCTGCTTCCATATTCTGATAGCATCGTCAAGATAAATATTAAAAAGTGTGGGTGACATACAGCACCCTTGTCTCACTCCTTTGTTTATAAATTCTTTGAGGATTTTACCTGATTTTGTTCTTACATTAATTTGGGTATCTTTGTACATGTTTCGAATAACTTCAATTAGCTGTTGTGGTATGCCTCTTCTGTCCATAATTGACCATAATTTTCCCCTCAGAACGTTATCAAAGGCTTTTGCGTAATCTACGAAGACCATAGGCTACATGTTTGTAGATTGAACTCTCGTCTCTTTTCAATTAATAGCTTTAACACAAACACATTATCAGTACACGATCTCCCTTTTCTGAATCCCATTTGTTCTTCTAGAGTTATTGCTTCCATTATGTTCTTTAGTCTATTATTAATTATTTTAGCATACACTTTGTAAGTTGTATTCAGCAGACTTATACCTCTATAGTTTTCGCATACTGTTCGTAATCCTTTTTTAAATATAGGGATAACTAGAGCTGTCTTCCATTCCGTTGGTATTATGTTGTGTGTCCAGCAATTGTTAAATAGATCTAACAGTTTAGATTTTGCTTCAGCTGGAAGAAACTTAAGCAATTACATATTGATATTATCGAGTCCTAGTGTTTTCTTATTTTTAGTATTTGTTAGTGCTTCTTCTAATTCAATAGATTCTAATTTATTCACTGTATTATGGAGGACTGGCCTGTCAGATATTCTTTTTTCTTCTTCATCCTCTTCATCAACATGCCACAGGTGTTTACAGTAGTTTATCCATTCGTTTTCGTCTAAAGTCTGTAATTTTGCAGCATCTTTTTCGCCTTTATTCAGGTGTTTCATAGCTTTGTAGGCCATTATTTGCCCCCCGTGAATATGATAAAAGTATCTGATGTATATATATATATATATATATATATATATATATATATATATATATATATATATATATATATATATATATATATTGTGACTGTACTTACCTCAATTTTCCAATTAGGAACCCATCATCAAATGAGGCAGTGACCACATATTAAATTTTGATAGCAATATCTGCTGTTCCTAAAATGATGAAGGGACAAGGGATTCCTATTAGGGGGGAGCGCCTTTATGAGGAGGATGTTGGCTGTGATTTTTAATGCATTCTCTACCTTCACATAGTTCATTGATCATTACTTTGCCATTTGTTTTATTCACACATTTATTCATCAAATAGAACTCAACATAAGGAGAATCTGATACTAGTACATGCATGAGTCTGCATTCTTATATGATATTACATTAACATAAATTAACACCAATTTTGAATACATTACTGGAATACTCCGAAACCGATAAATACATGAGTATCTGACTAATCAATTCTGTAATTATTGTTGCAATCATTATGGGTATCGTATGTGTATAACCTCTACCTCGTTCCCATATCTATGTAATGATTTATCAATACACCCTATCCCATTAATGCACTCTCTGACCAACGCGGCTGTGCCGAACTCACTTGAATTACAATTATTCTATGTCCGGATACTCATCCTGTGTTTTCCACTCTCCTGGCGCAGGAACACGGCTGCTTTTGTTCAAGGCCTTCACACCACCGCGTGGCGTGGGGGCCCCTCGCGTTGCCGTTGGCTGGCTTACGTGGTTGCCGCTCCGACTCCAGTGTCTTGCTGTCCGGTCACACGCTTTCGGTGTTATTGTGCGAGCTCAGTATCATTACGACCATGCGTTTTCTTAAAAATCGTTCGTCTATTGGTCTGCCCATGGCTGATGGCCCACGCGCACTCGCTCGCCACGTGTTTCCATTTTCATTCGATTATTTATCACTCGCGAATGTTTATGTCACAATTCCCTCGACCTAATATTACTATCCACTGTCTTTAGTTACTATTCACTTCCTTGTCACTACTTCTCCCCGCCTATATTCCCCGATGCTCACCGATTACGCTTCCGTAATTGATGCACCTCACCTCACCCGTGCCCGCCATCATCAACCCTCTCTTCCTTCTCTCGTTATGCCCGCGTCTCTTCTCGCCCCGCGCGACTCGTTCCCCGGAGCCGTTCGTCTGACTCTCCTGTCCCTCCTGCGCGCCCGATTCAAATTGGCATCGTCTTTACAAAACTAAATGGTTACATGACCATTAGGTCATAATATATATATATATATATATATATATATATATATATATATGTGTAATATTAGCTTATATATATATATATATATATATATATATATATATATATATATATATATACATATATATATATATTTGTCCCAGCTTTCTTTATTTGCGCTTTTTACGAGGGTTTTTGTTTTCCTGCATTGAATCTTATAGAGTTCTAAGGATTGCGAGTCTTTGTTGGCCAACCATTTTAAGTATAATTTCTTTTTCTCTGCTATTGCCTCTTTTAGGTCTTCATTACATATATAGAGTCCTTTCCTTTTTATGTTTTTCTTCTTTTTCCCTAGGACTTCCTCAGCCACTTTTTCAATAAGATTTTTGAGATCTTCCCATTCATTTTCTATATTATGATTCGTTGTTGCATTTTTTAGATATTGTTTTATTCTTTCTTGATACAGTTCTGCTATGGAAGGGTCTTTCAAAAGATAACTTTTCCAACTTAAATTATTTAGATCTAAATTGTTTTCACCAAGTTTAAACCATCTTGTTTTTAGGCCTATTCTACCTCGCACAAGATAGTGGTCAGATCCTATATCTTTCCCCCTTAGAACTCTTACATTTTCAAAGCATTTACCTAACTTTCCATTGGTTACGAAGAGATCTATTATTGAGTGGCTTCCTCTGGCTGCCCAAGTATATTTATGTATCTCTTTATGTTTAAAAAAGGAATTCTCTATTCTTAGTTCATTAAAATTAATAAAATCTCTTAGAATTTTCCCATTTTGGTTCAATGTCGGCTCGCCGTTTGTTCCAATTAGTTTTGGGATAGGTTGCTGTCCAAATCTTGCATTATAATCTCCAGCAATTAGAATATAATCATTCTTATTCGTGGAATCTAATACATCTTGTAATTTGTTGTAGAAATCGTATGATTCTTCCGTCCTACCCTCTTCTGGCGCATACACAGCTTTAATACTTAGGTATCCTCTTTCAATTTTTAGTCTGCAAGTAGTTATTCGTTCATTTACCCAGCTATAAGATGATATTTTGCTTTTCCACTTTTCATGTATCAGTATTCCTACTCCAGCCGCAGCCCTTTTATCTACCGGGACGCCGCTGTATATCATTGTGTAAGATCCTATGTTAATTGTTCCTTTTTTTCTTCTTTGTTTCTGTTATGATCACTAACTCCATCATTTTTTATTTCTAATTCTTGTTGTTTTTGGGAGAGACCACGAACATTCCAGATTCCCATATTTGTAAGTTCCGATATTCCCTTTCGTTTATCCTTTAAACGTTTTGCTTGATTCGTATAAGATACAGGCCGGCTATTACTTATGAGAGTACCAGTAAGTAGAATCTCCCCTGGCCGCGTTGCGCAGGGAAAGTCCGGTGGAAAGGCTGCTTCCTCGCTGCTCCCAGACTTGCAGAATTTGTATCGGGTTGTTTCCCTTAGACGAGTTGGTTCCTCTACACCTGCGGAGTCTCGTCTACCCCTGAATATAAGGGAAATAGAGAATAAGAAAGGTGGAAGAGGGAGAGAGAAAAAAGAGCAGAGACGTCGTAAAGAGAAGACTCAGAAAAGAATAACACCCTAGCCCTCGAGACCTAATAGCGTCGGTGTCGAAAACAAGGGGTCAGAGAGACCATATAGGAAAGATAAAAGAAGTGTAGCATAAGTAAGTGGAAGAAGTGCTACACTAGGTTGTGAACCTTTAGCGTTACCCAGGGGACACCACGTGGAGGCGGTTCATCGATTGCCCCCTAATTTGCCCAATTCATTAATTCTGATAACACCAAAAGTTCAGGTTTCACATTTTGGAGTGCAGTTGTAGGATTGGCACGTAGGATTAGGATAAAATTTGTAAGCTTGAAATGAACGGGTTTGATCTAATAAACACCTTGTGAAGCAAATCCATATTTGTGTCTGCACTTCTCGTTTTCCTAGCGAATTCTGGGTGGCTCTTGTTAGTGGGCTCCTGGACTTCTTCACAGTGAAATTGGCAAAATAAACGATGACATGATGTCTATTTCAAGAAAAAGTATCTTGTGCACACCAACAGGCATTGGACACCACGAACACTCTTTCACGTACAGTTACCTCGTCTCTAAGGTGTAGATTTCAAATTTTTGTAAATTAATTTCTAAATTACCAGTTATGCATTGTAAAATAATACCACATATTTTTATAAGATCTAAATTAACTCCTGTTTTTTTCAACAGATATTTCCGCATGTTTGAAAAAAAATTCTGTTTCCGTCATTTGTATTTCCACATTTTTTAGGAATATAACTTAGAAGTCCTAACTTACTTCTAAATCTTTCTTGCACTTGCTTCTTCTTTTTCGCCACTTTCGGTTTATTTTTTCTCCTGTCACTGGCCATGTTTTAATTTCTAAACGATAAGAAATATCCAAGATGCACTCAACAAATTTTATTAACGAATGAAGAGGTGACAAGGCGAAGGCAAGACGTTCGTTCTTTAATTCTTTGTTCACAATTTTCATTTTACTTGGTTGATATCCACATAAATAGGAAGTCGCTGTTGAATGACAAGACAAAATAGCATTGCGTACTTTCCCAACATTCTTTCAAAGTACCAACGCAGCCCTCACTGTGAATTCTGTGTCATTTATGGACACTTTAGATGGTTAAAGGACTCATTTCCTGCTATATTCTCCCAACTTGTGAAGTTATTAAATCTACAGTTTCTTTGGTGAAATATAATTTAATTGATATGCAAAATTATGTCGAAGAAGATGCTGAAATTTTCCAAACGATAGTTTTAATTTCATCAGCATCATTTTTAATATGTTAGTAGATGCCATTTAAATACTAAGCAAACTTTCGTCACTATACTGTACTTTGAAAATTACTTAGAAAATTTTTGTTTATATCTGTTTTCTTCAGAACCAACACATCCCGAAATAATGATTATTTCAAAAGATGTAGTTTTAAGCAAAAGTAAAATTTCTGCTACTTACTGAATTTTAAATGTCTCGGCCACGGTGTGATCAATCAATATTTGGAGGGGAATTTCAACAGATCTTTCAGTAATTGTAATTTTCGCTGGTTAGCATAACTGTTTACCTTCCTTCAGTTTGTAATAAGAGGGATGGAAATTACAATTTGAGTTTTTCGCCTGATGGCGTAACTGTACATAATGGCGGGTTGAAAGATTGCTACACACCATCAAAGCAAGTGCCTGATCACTGACCAAGAAGAACAATTTTGAAGAATGGATCTTTGTGCTTTCTTAATTGTAGTTACCATATTGGAAGAGGCTTCATAGAATGCCATCCTTCCGTACATTGATTTCAGTAGCTATGGATAATTCTTCTGAGCTTGTAGTGTTCAAGAGAGGTTTCAGTTTTAGGGTTTTGGCTTTAATTTTATGGTATCTGAAGAACTGATTACGTCTTCCAACTCTATTAATTTTTACAATTATTTGTCTGGCGCTGCCTCTGAAACATAATAAGGAAGGGTAGAGTTTCTGGCAGCCAGGACAAATTGTATTTCAAAAGCTGCTCTTAATTTCTTCCGGATTTTTGCAATCTGCTTGCAATTATCTCCCATTGTTTAAATTTTTACCCATGTATCAAATGGCAACTTATAGGTAACTTGAAGAACCGTTTTGTAAAAAATGTGTTATTGAGATAAGTAGGTATAAGCAGCTGGTCTTTCCACGATTGAAAATCTAAAAGCACTAGCTTTAAAATGTATGTAATAATGTAAAATGTATGAAAAATGACATTTCAAGATTGTTTCAAAAAGTTAATAACACACTTAATCCTAATAATTACAAAAAAAAAAAACAAATAAAAATAAGTTTTCCGATGAATATTAAAAGATTATTAATTGGCCATCTGTAATAACGAATACATTTACATCAGCATATCCTACACTCGGGTAGCTGAACTATCTTCACGTGTTTGTACTAACCTGTCTTCATGCTTAAAAACTAGCATATTTTCTCGCAAAAACAAGCTTATTCATTTTATAGAATTAAAACCCAACAATTTACGTACGGGTGTATTACATTCTTGCAAAAGTTCTGATCATTATTTCAATATATGTGTTAAAATACTCAAGCCGTCATCAATATCGTTTCAATATATGAAGTAATATTCAGGTACGTAAAATAATCATTTCAATCATTTCAAATATACGTAATGTTAAACAAAGTATTGCTCATATATAATGCTATTTTTGACAGTAAATTACATGTCACTATTTGAAAAACTTATTTCTTAAAGTTTTAATCTATACATTTAAAATATTAAGGTATTCTGCCATGAAACTCTACGTTTAAGAGCTTCTACTGAAGACCGTTGTAGTATTTTCCTTTAAATGAAAAGAATGTGATCCCTAGATGTGTTATCATATATTTTTGTGTCAAATTCATCAACATTTATGGTGTAAATTAATTAATTAAATCATTTTAATAGTACGTTTATCAATAGTCAATTGTTTTTTGCAAAAGAGTGGCTGCTTCATGGTGGCGCTTTATTTTGATTGTTGAGATTTGTTTACAATTCGTCAAGGTTTTGTTTCAGTGTAATTGCATTGTGATGTTAACAGTTTGCGTGTATTTGCTTTTGTGGTGTACTTTGTAGAGAACATTCGAACAGTGAGTTTTGCTCGGTTGAATACTGAAGTAGTAAAGTTGTTCACAGGTTATGTCGAATTCCGAATCCTTGCCCACGCGCCCCAAAAGACGCAAACGTACATTTAACTGGACGCAGGGAAAGAGAAAGTCAGCGTAGGTGTCGTGATAGGTCATTTCGTTTTCTGTTGGGTCGTTGTCTATGAAATGTCAGTTTTGTTCTGATTTGTACTTCCCATGTGAGAGAAATTCTGCAAACCAGTTTACTCTGTGTTGCTTAAATCAGAAAATAAGTTTACCTTCGAGCAATATGCCAGAAGAAATCAAACAGTTGCTTATAGGAGATGATGACACATTAAAAAACTTTAGAAATAATAACTGTCAGTATAATAGTGCTCTTTCTTTTGTGTAATTTGGTGTCAATATTACATTGCCACCTGATTATGGGCCATACGTGTTCAAAATTTTGGGAACTCCACATCACAGAATATCTTCATTGTACCCTGAAGATCCAAACAATGCAACGTATTGTGAACATTAGTCTGGGCACAGTATTTTACATTTATCTCAGATCTCACCGTCAAATTTTG
>BLKR01012712.1:0-16918 GCA_011170035.1 Teleogryllus occipitalis
GGGCACACAAAAATTGACACTGGGCAAACGGAAATATACTATTAAGAAATAGTATACTGAATATTATTATTGTTCCTTCAGCGCAAGTGGTACCCAGACCGATTATATGAACAAAAGCGCAATACGGAACCCCGTTAAAAAACGCTTCTGCCTTTAATTCCATTTTGGGCCTAAGAAAACGAAAATTGTCACTGGGTAACGAAAATATACTATGAAGAAAATGTATACTGAATATTATAATTGTTCCTTCAGTGTAAGTGGTAGCCAGGCCGATTATATAAACAAAAGCGTAAGACCGTTAAATAGACGCATGTGCCTTTCATTCCATTTCTGTGCCTGGACAAACGAAAATTGTCCTGGGGAACGATAACACACCATTAGGATGTAGTATGCAAAATATCATAATTGTTGCATTAGCGAAACGATTAGCAGAACCAGATAAAAGGCGCGAATTCGCTTCCCAGGCTATCTAAGAATAAACATATCTGCTATTAATTTCATTTCTGTGCCTGAGCAAACAAAAATTATTCCTGGGCAAACGATAACACGCTATTAAAATGTAGTATGCAAAATATCATAATTGTTGCTTTAACGAAACGCTTAGCAGAACCGGACAAAGGCGCGGATTCGTTCCCCGGGCAATCTAAGAATAATCGCTTCTGCTTGTAATTCCATTCCTGGTCCTGAGCAAACGCAAATTCATCCTGGGCAAACGATAACATACTATTAAAATGTAGTATGCAAAATATCATATTGGTTGCATTAGCAAGCCGCTTAGGAGAACCGGACAAATACGAGGATTGGATTACCGGGCCATCTAAGAGAAAACGCATCTGCTTGTAATTTCATGTCTGTGGCTGGGCAAACGAAAATAAATCCGGGGCAAACAATAACACACTACTAGGATATAGTATGCAATATATCATAATAGTTGCTTTAGCCAAACGCTTAGCTGAACTGGACAAACGCGCGGATTCTCTTCCCGCGCCATCTAAGAATAAACGCTTCTGCTCGTAATTCCATTTCTGTGCCTGGGCAAACAAAAATTCATCCTGGGCGAACGAAAACACACTATTAATATGTAGTATGCAAAATATCATAATTGTTGCTTTAGCCAAACGCTCATCAGAGCCAGACAAAGGCGCGGCTTCCCGGGCCATCTAAGAATAAACGCTTCTGCTTGGAATTCCAATTCTCATTACTTAAAGAGTTCTCATTACTGATGTGTTATTCTGAAGTGAAGAAAAATAAACAAAATAAAAATTGATTAGACAATAGATACGTGAATTTGTTTTATGTGCACACGTGGAAAATAATTGATATGCCATATGCGAAGTTTGATTCAATTTTCAGATTTTATCCAACCTCCTTAAGTTGTTTCGACACTTTTTTAAAATTTTTTTTCTAGTGGTGGGCAAAATAATTTTTGGGCAAACCTGGGCAAACGATTTACTATATTATTTAAAAAAACCTGATTTTTATATCAATATCGAGTTTCCCCGAAACTTTTTTGTGTAGGTAGGCAAACTATAATTCTTGGTGGTAAATCTGAGCAAACGATGGGCAATCGATATGTCAAGTTTGGTCAAAAATCCAGACTTTTTCCGGACAGCGTATAGTGGGCCGAAAATTTGTTTTGCGTCTAACATTTCCTCTAGGGGTATATTGACCAAAGCGTAACCAAGAGACACCGTTAAATAAACGCTTCTGCCTTTAATTTCATTTCTGTAGCAGGGCAAACAAAAATTAACACTGGGCAAACGAAAATACACTATTACAAAATAGTATACTGAATTTTACTATTGTTCCTTCAGCGTAAGTGGTAGCCAGGCCGATTGTATGAACAGAAGCGTAAGCCAGAGCCCCGATAATTTAAACGCTTCTGCCTTTAATTTTATTTCTGTGCTTGGGCAAACGAAAATTGTCACTGGGCAAACGAAAATACACTATTGAGAATTAGCATACTGAATATTAAAATTGTTCCTTCAGTGTAAGTGGTAGCCGGGTCGATTATATAAATAAAAACGTTAGTCGGAGGCACCGGTAAATAAACGCTTCTGCCTTTATTTGCATTTCTGAGCCTGGGCAAACGAAAATTGTCACTGGGCAAACGAAAATACACTATTACGAAATAGTATACTGAATATTATTATTGTTCCTTCAGCGTAAGTGGTAGCCAGGCCTTTTATATGAACAGAAGCGTAAGCCAGAGCCCCGATTTATAAACGCTTCTTCCTTTATTTGCATTTCTGTGCCTGGGCAAACGAAAACAGTCACAGGGCAAACGAAAATACACTATTGAGAATTAGTATACTGAATATTAAAATTGTTCCTTCAGTGTAAGTGGTAGCCGGGTCGATTATATAAACAAAAACGTTAGTCGGAGGCAGCGGTAAATAAACGCTTCTGCCTTTATTTGCATTTCTGAGCCTGGGCAAACGAAAATTGTCACTGGGCAAACGAAAATACACTATTACGAAATAGTATACTGAATATTAATATTGTTCCTTCAGCGTAAGTGGTAGCCAGGCCGTTTATATGAACAGAAGCGTAAGCCAGAGCCCCGATTAATAAACGCTTCTTCCTTTATTTGCATTTCTGTGCCTGGGCAAACGAAAATAGTCACTGGGCAAACGACAATACACTATTGAGAATTAGCATACTGAATATTAAAATTGTTCCTTCAGTGTAAGTGGTAGCCGGGTCGATTATATAAACAAAAACGTTAGTCGGAGGCACCGGTAAATAAACGCTTCTGCCATTATTTGCATTTCTGCGCCTGGGCAAACAAAAATTGTCACTGAGCAAACGAAAATACACTATTACGAAATAGTATACTGAATATTATTATTGTTCCTTCAGCGTAAGTGGTAGCCAGGCCGTTTATATGAACAGAAGCGTAAGCCAGAGCCGCGATAAATAAACGCTTCTTCCCTTATGTGCATTTCTGTGCCTGGGCAAACGAAAATTGTCACTGGGCAAACGAAAATACACTATTACGAAATAGTATACTGAATATTATTATTGTTCCTTCATCGTAAGTGGTAGCCAGGCCGTTTATATGAACAGAAGCGTAAGCCGGAGCCCCGATTAATAAACGCTTCTTCCTTTATTTGCATTTCTGTGCCTGGGCAAACGAAAATAGTCACTGGGCAAACGAAAATACACTATTGAGAATTAGCATACTGAATATTAAAATTTTTCCTTCAGTGTAAGTGGTAGCCGGGTCGATTATATAAACAAAAACGTTAGTCGGAGTCACCGGTAAATAAACGCTTCTGCCTTTATTTGCATTTCTGAGCCTGGGCAAACGAAAATTGTCACTGGGCAAACGAAAATACACTATTAAGGAATTGTATATTGCAAATGTTTATTGTTTCTATAGGGTAAGTGGTAGCCGGGTCGATTATATTAACAAAAGCGTAACTCGAAGACACCGTTTAATAAACGCTTCTGCCTTGAATATCATTTCTGTATCTGGGCAAACGAAAATATTCTGTGGGAAAACGCAAATACTCTATTTGGAAATAGTAACTTAGGCAAACGATTTACTAAAATATTGAAAATACCTGATTCTTTTGGTCAAATTGGATTTGCCACGAAATTTTTTTTCGTGTAATTTTTTTTTGTTTGGGTAGCCAATGGAAAATTTTTGTTTCTTTTTTCTGGGGGTGGGCAAACGAAAATTTTTGGTGGGCAAACTTGGGCAAACGATGGGCAAACGGAATACCAACTTTGGTTGAAATCCCAGATTTTTTCTGGCTAGCGTGTAGTTGGCCCCAAAATTTGTTTTTTGTGTAACTTTTTCTGGGGGTGGGCAAACGAAAATTTTTGGTGGGCAAACCTGGGCAAACGATGGGCAAACGATATACCAAGTTTGGTTGAAATCGCAGATTTGTTCCGGCCAACTTCACGGAGGTTGAGTCTATGATTCAAAAATAGCTTTAATCTTTTAGTCGATTAAAACCGTATGATCTCGGAAAATTCACTATTATTGCACGGTATTTCATAATAAAATATAATTACTAAGTATTTATATAATACCTTATATTCTGTAAGATTTTAAAATGTTTTCCTTTGTTCATTTTTTAATGAATAAACTTAAGGATTTTTAAAATAAAGAAACAAATTATTTAATTTAAGAATAATGAAAGTCAGTGTTCAAATAATATTTTTCCAGTTTTTCTATTGCTTGTTTTCGGTATTTAAAATTGCTCTATAGTTACTCTATATAATAGAATAGATTTATTTATTTCTGGGGAAAAGAAATTAATTTACTATTAGTTAGAAAATTGAAAAACACTATGATAATTTATTGATTTACTTTTTCTTGGCTGCCAGTAAACCAAATTTTAGCAAAATTCTTCATCTGTGCTCGCATATTTGCATATTACAATAGTCTGACACTGGTACAAATTCGTAAAACTTCAGTGTTTCAGGGATCGTTTTAGCTCTTTTCACTGTCTTCCTTCTTGCTGCTTCGATTTCAGGCTTCTTGACAAATTCGCAATGAACCGCAGTAACACGTTCTTTACAGAACTGCGTTAACTGGTCAACATTGTCGATTTGATTTTCAAAAGGCCGACGCAAACTTTCGTTCGCAGCTTTCCGTTTTATAGTGCCACCTATCCCATCACAAGGCGATTTTCCATCTGCAGAGGCAAAAAACGACCAAGTTGCAATCAAACCATACCGCTGCTCGTGTTCGCATAGTGACACATTTCTCCATTTTTGTACTGCCCGGAGGATCCATCTTTCATATAATGAACAGTTTCAACCCCTGGAATCTTTTCTTTTATAAACGCGACAATGTTTTCTTGAAATATTTGCGCAATAGTTACATCGTGTTACTAAAGTTCTGACGTATCTGTGCTAGTCCACTGCTTTACTTCCACTGTCTCATCTTCATTCACATCTTCATCTTTAAATAGAAGTCGCAGTATAACATCAGATGCATCGTCATTGTTGATTGGACATTTTGGACATTATAATAGCATGCACTGCTGACTTGAGGTACCGCATACGAGACATGTGGTAACCTCTTCAATCTTAATTTTTTGTTGAGGACATACAATTATATTTTGACGTTTTGGTGTATTGAGCAAACGCAAATGCAATGCGTGCCTAGACTTCCAGCAAGAACACACCATTTTGGTCTGAAAGAACAGAAATTTGAAAATCCTACGCGGCTCTCTCAATTCAATTCTTTAAAACCATGACATATTTCTCGCAAAGTTAATAACAGCAATATTTTCTGTCTCTACGGCTTGTTTCCAATACTCACACAATCTCTTTTGCCTGGTAGAATTTTTTATTTCGAGTTTATGCTCGTTTCGTCACAATAGAAATCAAGAACTTATTTTTTAATTTCGTTAGATAAGACGTTATTTCCGCACTTCGGATATGAAATAGCAAAAATTCCTTTTTTCTGAACGAGTTCTTTAACAGCATTCGCAGTTGCTCTTGTAAGACCAAGATTGTCTTGTACCGACTGTTTCTGTAAATTAGGAACTATCGACAACAAACGAATTTTTGAAGCATAATTACAAGAATCGATCGCGCATTGAACATTGTTCTTTATAATATCATAAGAACTTCCTTTTTCTTTTATTTCATCAGCTGAAAAGTAAAAGTCGTCCCCGAGATCGTACGATGTTTTTATCTTTTTACGAATAGTCATTCGTCTCATGACCGTCGAGTTGTAAGGACGTATTTCGGTGTGGCTGGGTTAGCAGGTAGTTGCAGGTTTAAGAGCAGATGAGAAGTGAAAGAATCCGAACGTCGTGAAGCTGTCTACAGCAGTGCGGTGAGTGTGCGAAGTTACACTTTTGGAGTATTCTTTGCTTTCTTCATTATTGGTGTCAGTAGTTACATCGATATTTTCGTCCACTAAATAATTTAATATTCCATATTCTCAAGCTATAGTACGAGTTTATCATTGTGTGATATACCAAAATGAACCATTTTTATTATGGAAATGTCATTTTATTCGACATAGAATATAGGGATGTCAATAGACGATCGCGAGGGGTCGCTATGTGACAAATAAACAACCGGCGTTAAGGATCATTTTCGTTAGGTGAAATGACCGAGCAGAGGCGGGATAAGCATTGTTTTGGGAGAATACGGATAAATATATAAAATTCGGATGCTTCCGAATTTTTAGAAGAACATTCATTAACTAGAGCAATGCGAGGATAAGTGGGTCGGCTCTTGATATATTTTACTAGATCGAGGAATGACTGTAATTGACAGTTGTATAAAGTTAACTATCGTTTTTTATATTAGGATAGAGCGTTCTTGTAGGAAGTAAAATTCGTGTCTAGGCGTCCACGCAAGACGCAGGTGAGAGAAGTCACGGATTATAATAGTATAGACGGGAGAATTGGAACCAGACACGGACATTAGGCGAGGACTTTATCCAGAAGCAAGATTCTGCTGCGTCGACGGAGAAGGTTCTACAGAGCACCGTCGAATGAAGAAGTGAGGAGCGCGCCAAGACCCACGAATGAATAAAAAGGTTTATAACTATTGTAATATAGAGAAAATAGGCATGACCAAAGATGAATTCATTTTGATTGTCAATATAATAAATTATAATTTGTTAAGTGGAAAGAAAGCTGATTATCATTATTCGTTACGTGCAATCTAGCATTTTAATAAGATTTTGAGATTCCTCGCTACTCCGCACAGATGGCAAATCGAATAATTGGTTGCAGAGAAGTAGCAACAATTATGAACTTCGAACCCCAATTAACTGAGCTAGCAAAACATAATTTTGGAAGGAGAGATATTTAAATTACGTAGGAATCATTAGGTTTCAAGTGTAATTTTTCCTGGTGCTCAAATTTCATTTACCAGTAAATATTGTTTCAAAATGTCCCTTCAACTGGGGCTTGTTTTTTTAAATAGAAATACGGGGCTTGTTTCAAATTCGCACCAGTCAACGTCGGGCATGTTTCAATAGATATTTTCCTGTTTTGGACACTGTCGCGGTTTTATTTGTTTTTCGTATCCAACATGACGCGTACAAAGTCTGGTTCCTCCCAAGACATCCCCTCGTTCGGCGAAAATTTGGTGAAGATTTGCGAGGTCTTGGAGCCCCTTATTACCGATACCATCCGAGAAGAAATTAATCATTCATTAGAACCCATGATTTCGAGTTTGAGGGAAGAAGTGAAAAGCCTTAAGGAGGAAGTCGAGCAGAAGAACAATCTAATACGCGAACTGCAACATTCAATTGACTCAATAAACGGACGAACTCGAGCAATATCAACGCAGGAACTCACTGAGAATCTTTGGTTATAAAGAAAGCGATCGCGAGAACACTGATGATATTGCCATTCAGCTTGTTCACACTCTGAAAGGAGAGTTACGCAGATATCGATAGGAGCCATCGTGTGGGTAGGAAGATGCATGAGAAAGGCCAATAATTGTTAAGATTACTAGTTATAGAAAACGTGCCGAGGTCTTTCGTGCAGAGACTTTTTATTAACATTAAAATTACAGTAAGGAAGACATAACTAAAAAAGAGTAGAACTCTTAAGAAAATGTATCACTAAGTTCGGTCTAAAAAATGTTTGGACCCAAGATGGCACAATAATTGTTAAGATTAACAATTCTAAAATTAGGATAAATAGTAATGCTGATTTTTTGAAACTCGAAAATTGTCAACCTGCCTGAATTTAATTTATTTTGACAAACCTTGTTAGATTTTTTTATAGTAAGATTTTTAAAGCTAAGGCCTCTAGTGTATTGTAAAAAAGTATTTTTAAATACAGTAGGAAAAGTACTGAGTAAGTTTTAGTTTCCTTAACTTGCTAGAAAAATATAATTTTCCAAGCTATTTTGGTATGTTAAACACTTCGCGGAAACCACGATCTGATGCAAGTTGCCTCTCACCTGCCAAGACCCCGTTAAGCCCCGTTGCGGAAATCTCACAACCCTTGAGCCGCTGAAAGGGACTTTGGCCGCTTTTCCTCGTGTAAATACTGTGTACATAAATGCACAGTCATTGTGCAAACATGATGAAGTTCTTGCAATATTTTCGGAAATAAACGTTCATGTAATAATGATTAGTGAATCGTGGTTGAAACCATCTATTTCATTCAAACACGTCGCGATAGCAGGATAGGGAATATTACGTCAAGATCGTAACATTCTTACAGAGAAAGGGACTAATAAATCGGCTGGTGGTGTAGATATGTATATACGGAATGATTTAAAATGCTAAGTTGTACATTCATCCGCCAAGGAGTCAACTGGTATTGCATTTTTATTTGTAGAAATTATGATAGGTGTAAAACGTTGCATGGTTGTAGAAGTGTATTGGCCACCGAAAACCGGAAACGTTGGAAGAGCATCTTTTCGCGGTTGTAAGTCATTACGCTAGCATCATCATCATGGGCGAGTTTAATCGCAACTTAGTCAATACAGACAAACACATTGTACGTAACTTCGTGAAAACTTTTGAACCTTGAACGTGCATGTTGTCAGATTAAATCTAACGCATTATTCCTCACATAGTGGAACTGGATTGATCATATCATTGTTTCGGAACCCAATAATGTGTGACGTCACGGGAATACATAGTAATCACAGACACGAGCTTCAATGATAAATATGTACAGGTTTATTCACAATATGTACAGTAATAATTTAAGTTACTCAGCTCTGGTAGATGTTTACTTCCCTGATCGCAGGAGCGATCCTTAAAACGAAAGGTCTGACTCGTGGCCCGCGCCACTCCTCAGCGAGCCTCCTGCACACAGCAGACAGCTCCGGCGACCTCGGTCACCCGTGGATTTAGTGTCCACAACGGCGTCCCAACACATGGGTTGCCGCACGAGCCTAGCTCGGCTCCACACCGCCCTGGGCGCAAGTTTTGTGCGTTCGCACGAGGGTTCCCACTCAGCTCGACCAACCCCGCCCCCGCGCTCTGCGTTCGCTCTTATATAGCTTCCACCCACGTGACCTGACGTCACTGGGTTTTGCACACGGCCCGCGCTAGTCGCGTTGCCAGGCATTTTTGGACATCCATTTCCATGGATTCCAAGAATTTGTCACATGACTTTTGCCCAACAAAAATACTTATCCATTTGAGCATACACAAGTAATTGAAGAAAGTAGCATCAAATAAAAGCCTACCACCAAATCACTTGAAGATCTTATTTGCTCAATAACGGAAAAAAATGAGACCAACAGTAGCGATTTTCCCCTTACAACCAATTGAAATATTTCATAGATACGGCATCTGGATCTAACAATCCAAATTTAATAGATAGAGATTTTACAAATGACATTCAATCTATTATAAAAATGATGACAGTCACTTACCCTTTACTTACTGAAAGATCTATTAAAAATAGATTCACAATAATAATAAATAAATTAAAAAGTTCACAACCACAAGAAGATGAAACTGACTTTAATGTTTTAAAAAACCCTCTCTATGAAAATTACACAATGGTTAAATTACAAAATTACACAACTGTAATGGTTTTTATGCACAATTACCCTACTTGAAATTGTTAATAAAATACACTAAACCAGAGATTTCGTGCCTTCAGGAAACCTACTTCAAAGGAAATCACATTGGAAAACTATCTGGCTATAAGTCATTTATTCGAAATAGAAATAGTACACAAATCGCCAGTGGAGGAGTAGCAATTTATGTAAAGAATGATTGTTTTATGCAGGAAATCCCTCTACAAACTTCTCTAGAAGCCATTGCGGGCAGGGTAAAATTTAACTCCTATAACTGTTTGTAATATTTGTATCCCCAATAGTCATTTTAATATAAGTAATGGTGCAGATAGTGCAATTGATCTAAGCCTTGCTTCTAATGATATTGCAGTAAGGTCTACAAACCTAAACCAATATGACAGTTATCATTACCCCATCAACATTCATATTCCATTCAATAACCTTTTTCTGAACTAAGGTGCTAGCATAAATGGATTTTACATAAAGCAAATTGACAAAAGTTCCAAGAGTTTATGAGTTTCAATATTAACAAACTCAGTATACCGGACAATCTAAACCTACAAGACATGAAGAATTTAGTAAGTGATTTTACTAATTTAATTTTAACAGCAGCCAATGATTCTATCCCCCAAACAGGGAAAATAAAAAAGCATCAAGTGCCATGGTGGAATGCAGAATGTACCACAGTTATTAAAAATAAAAAGAGAACCTTCAGAAAATTCAAGAAAAACAACACATTAGGAAATGGAATTTCATATAGGAAAGCAGGGCAAGCCTTAGCAAGACTTACCCTCAAATGTACTATGATACAATCCTGCAAAAATACACATTATCCATCATCACCCATCAAACTTCAACAACTGAACTTTGCCAGAAAGTAAAGTTAATCAGTGGAAAAAGTAGGCCTAGTACACCCAATACCTTCATGGATAATTTTTTTAAAATAACAGTTTATTCAAAATTTGTTCTTTACATGAACATTCGGTGAATTATTTAGAAATAAAAATAACTTGAGTGAGTTGTCCTTTGACTGCACTTCTCAGATAAACGTTCAATTTTTTAAAAACTTAATCCAGCTATTACATTTTTAAATGACCATTGCAATTACATTGTCATTTTTGATACTATTTTATTTATATTTATGGCTGAGATCTAGGGGTTGGTGTCGTTTCAATCTTCTGAGGTCTTCACTGTTGTCCAGGATGTTCACTACAAGGTAATTTGGGTGGTTTTCAAGACTTCTTTGGTATTTTTTACTAAATTCTGTAATGGTCTGATGGATAGTTGGAATTTGCAAATCAGAATGTAATGTATTGTTACATACATACCATGGTGCATTTGTTATGTATCGTAGGACTGTGGACTGAAATCTTTGCAGAATTTCAACATTCGAATGCCTAGATGTTCCTTAGAGTTGTATACTCTAGGTCCAAACTGGTTTTAATATTGCCTTGTAATCAAGTAATTTATTACACACACAGAGAGAGAGAGACAGACACAGAGAGACAGACGTAGAGACGGACAGACAGACAGGCAGAGAGAGACAGGCAGAGAGAGAGACAGACAGACAGGCAGGGGTAGAGACAGACAGGCAGAGGGAGAGACAGACAGGCAGGCAGAGAGATAGACAGACAGACAGGCAGAGAGATAGACAGACAGACAGGCAGAGAGAGAGACAGACAGACAGGTAGAGAGAGACAGATAGATAGACAGACAGGCAGAGAGAGACAGATAGATAGATAGACAGACAGACAGGCAGAGAGAGACAGATAGATAGACAGGCAGAGAGAGACAGATAGATAGATAGACAGACAGGCAGAGAGAGACAGATAGATAGAAAGTAGATAGACAGACAGACATGCAGAGAGAGACAGACAGGCAGAGAGAGAGACAGACAAACAGGCAGAGAGAGACAGACAGACAGGCAGAGAGAGAGAGACAGACAGACAGGCAGAGAGAGAGAGACAGACAGGCAGAGAGAGAGACAGACAGGCAGAGAGAGAGACAGACAGGCAGAGAGAGAGAGACAGACAGGCAGAGAGACAGACAGACAGACAGGCAGAGAGACAGACAGACAGAGAGAGACAGACAGAAAAACAGAGAGCTCGTATAACCTATGTTAACCTCACCTTACTGCACAACAAAGCAAATCATGACAAGACACAAGAGAACACGAAAGAAACGGCACTTCATTGAGGCAAGCCACCACACACTTTTAGAGCTCTTCGTAGTTGACTTTGAATACAGGGGAAAGAATTTGTTGTAAAAAGAATTGTGAAGAGCACACGTCCACTGTCTCACTCACATCACACTATGCAAAAATACACTTTTCTCACATACGAGAGCGTAGAATAAAACGAAACCAGAAAACGGTACCCTCGGCTAGTAATGTCATGTGTGAAAGTAGATCCTCTCTTTTGAAAAATACCACGTTTGCCTTCTTTCAATGACTACACAGACTGCCTATTACACTGTGTATACAACTCTTTCTACCTTCGCACAAACATTTTTTTAAAATTCTTGATGTAAAAAGCTGAAAGCAATTTCGTCTTGTCGCAAATACCACTCTGCACACGACACTTTTGAGAATAAACAAAATAATGAAAGATAAAGAAACACTCCCACACTGCTATTCTCGCCATAGATGAAAAGCCTCACTGCACTTCACTACAAAAAGACATCACTAAACTAGGAGAACTAGAACACGAAAGAAACATTCATTCTCAGTGGCAAGCCATCACACACTTTCAGAGCTCTTCACAACTCAACTCGAATGATACACACACAATTACAATCACAGAATCACTTTCCGGCCTGCATTGCACAGTGATTCCAAATCTTTTCCTTCGCACACATTTAAAAAAGTTATTAATAAATCCGAGTGAATTCCTTTCACGTCACAATAACACTTCACACACACCTTTAAGAATAAATATTAAAAAAAAAAAAATGGGGGGAAAATACAGCTATCCCGTCCCGATGGGACTTACTCGAAACCTCTCACCTAACAAACCTAAATGTAGGATGAAAAGCCTCAACTTAACAGCACTTAACACAACAAAACATCACCTAACAAGAAACACTAGAACGCGAAAGCTACAATTACACTGTGTAGCGAGCCATCACACACTCTCAGAGCTCTTCATAGTTGAGGTAGAATACAGGAGAAATATTTGTTTGTAAATAGAACTGTGACCGACGTCCACTACTCGACTCAGAACCCAGCTCGCGAAAAATCACTTTTGTCACTTATGAGAGCACAGATGAAAACGAAACTAGAATACGGTACCCTCAACTAGAAACACGAAAGGAGATCCGTTCTGAAAATCACATGAATGCATTCTTTCGATAGCTTTACAGACAGCCATTGCATGCCACGCAATGTTTTTCTTTCACATCCAAAACGCAATATAAAACAATGCCTTTCAAATAAGAAAAATTACATAACACTGCACACGACACCCTGTAACACGAAACCAATTATGAATAGTTGTAGCAAGCCATTGCTTTGTTTCATCGCGGTGCCTCACTGAAATCACTAAACGACCACTTACTTAATCAAGTTCTAAAATATAAAAATTATTTAAAAAAACAGTGAGAGCGGTTCAAAAACGTTCGGAATATCACTTGAAAGCCTTCATTCATTCACTACACAGAACGCATAATAACCACATTTGTTGAAGGTAGCAAGCCGTTTCGTGATAAGGGCTACGAAATTCGTACACTGCTTGTAGCTATTGTTGTAAAATAAACGGGGAGAGAGAGAGAGACAGAGTCGAAAGTGACAGTGTTTCGTGGCGGCGATGGTGTAGCGGTTAGCGCATCGGACTGCTATACCCAAGTTCGCGGGTTCAAACCCGATCGAAGCCGTGGGTTTTTAAGGGCGAAAAAATCCTTCGTACGCCTTCTTTCGGAGGAGTAGTAAAGCCGGCTGTCCCATGTTAGTAAATTTACTGCATGTAAAAGATCCTCAAGCCTAAATGATGCTTCTGAGCTAAATTCAAAAATCGCCTGTTTCGTCGCCCAAGTAATACCTTCTTTCTCTTGTTGAAAGGAGTGTAACGAAATATGCGTGGTCAGACGGAAGAGCAGGCCTCATGGCCCGAGTCTCGCCACGTGAAATAAGGCAAATTCAATTCAATTCAAAGTGACGGCCACTGGCCTTCCCTTTCCTCTCGTTGAAAATATCCTACTATCTTTTAGTGTGCATCGACCAACGATCACATACGCGAGCTCTAAAACCGACGGAGCACGACAATGCTAGTAATATGATCAACGAATCAAGAATCACATGATTCCATTAACTACACTGAATGTTTCGCATGCCAAGTAATTATTTGCTTTCATTTCTATTACGCAATAATTTGCAACACTATCTTTGACAACAATTAAATATTTCTGCACAAGAACACTATTATTCTACGAATCAACCCGCTTCGATCCACTGATGTCCCAGCGATTACGTACAAATCTGTCGTATTAGAAACAGAAAGAAGCGAAATTTACGTGCACTCCCCTTTCCGTTTCCTCACAATGAAAAAAGATTAAAAAACAATAAAACACACACACACACACACACACACACACACTACTACGCCTAACACTCCCCTACTTGAGCTCAAAACCACACGAAGCTCGACAAGGCACCTATCTGCTGGTGAAAAAGACGAACAGAATAACAAACTCTCTGAAAAGCGCGTGTTTGCACTCCCTACTCCAAAATAATCGCATGCTATGATTTCTATCACGCTATAAATGAAAACACCTTCACTATGGAAACGAATGCGTATCACTGCACAATACAACTATTATTCACATGTAGCAAGCCATTACCCTGAGGCCAAGCCGCCCGAACGATAAAAAAAAAAACAAATTAAAACAAAAATTATGTGAAACACGTTGCACGTCCAACGGCAGAATGACACGCACACGCACCCTTGCCTCTCATTCTCTACGCCCGAAACTCCACTAATCGAGTACACATTAAACCAAAACTAGAATATATGAAACTGCGGAACGAGTATTAATTTACACATTATAAGATAAATTCAAACTCATATCCTACGTGCCACACACGAAACGAATACATGTCGACTGCAAGTGGTGCAAACATTACGAGTTATATTCCGCTATGATTTTGCGAGGCGAACGGTTGCGGAACAGAAACGAGTATTTTCACCCAAACTGCGCACTTTCTCCTTTAGGATGCAATTAACTCTACTTTTGTAAGTAAATAAATTACATTCCACATGTCCTTGGATTACACAAATGCCATAGTGTGCAATATTTTTGCCGATAGGTTGCACATACTGATTTTCACCTTTTGTTTCTTCAGTGAAACACTGCCCTGACCGCGTTCAAATATTTACATCCCACAGCCTACTCCCACCACACGGAAACGAGAGAGAGAAAACGCCTTGTAATACACATTGCAAATGTTGGTGTAAAGATCAAGGAAGTTGTTCGGAAGGTAGTATGCTGAACATACGGAAGTAATGAAAGACCGTTTTCGCGTCTGATGTCTCGATTGCCACCTCACTCTATTAGCATCGTCTCTTTACGAATAGTACGTGGCAGTAGGAATTTCATGTCGCGAATTTCTTTGAACTAAGATATAAGTAATTATACAACGTAAGCCTTCCCTCCTGCCGACCTGGATGGCCGAGGTGGCTAAGAGCGAGTACCGACTCAGCGTTTCGGTCCGAAGGGTCGTGGGTTCGAGTCCCGCCTTGGGCATGGCAGTTTGTCCCTTGACTTTGTGTGTGTTGTTGCGGAGGGTCTCGCGTTCTGCTGACCTCAGATCAGAGGAGCCCGCAAGTGTTGGTCTAGTGTATGGTCAACTACGCGTCAAATCGGGACGTAAAGGGCAACCGGCTGTCGGCTGGATGAAAGCCCTAGGAAGAAGAAGCCTTCCCTCCTTAAGGCCTATTAGCCAAGAACTGCGTTTTGGTTAAGCAAATATTTACAAAGCTGCCGATATTTACTAACTGAATTGTGACCATTTCTTCGAAGGGTCAAGGAAAGAGAACTTCGCATTGAATGAGTGTACATTTTGTATTCTGTTTCATTGGAGTTCTTTTGTTAATTTAAGAAGAAGCTTTGCTAGAACAGAGAGACTTTGTTTTTATTAATAACGAGGTGAAGGTGATTATTCCCGCCAGCATGAAGTGCAATGATACTATCTCGTATTGGCACCAGTGTTGATTCTGCTAAAAGTAAAGAAAGGAAAATATTACGTTCGCTAAAGAAGAGATGTTTGTGCAGTAAAGAAGCAAAATGAAGTGCACGATTTTTGGAGCAAAAACCGAAATGCGATATATCCACTGACTAGGACGAGGAGAGCGGACGTGAAAAACCGCGTTGCTGTTTTGGGTTGCATGGTGTTGATTTTGTCCAATGGCTTTTTGCGAGTTCGATATTTTTCAAACGCGGCGGGACGGATGATGATGATGGAGAAGAAGAAGATGAGAGAGGATAGACGAAGAAGAAATCCTCCTAGTCACCGAGTAGTGGGCCCGTGAGCGATTCCCCCCCCCTAGCAATACCAATTCGCGAGAAGAAGATGAAATTTACAAAATCAGGACGTCTATTCGAAGTTAAGCGAATTGCAAGAATTTAAAGACTCGGATTCTCATCTTTCTTCTCACTGCGTGAATATGCGAGAGTTGTACGTGGCATTCAGGTTCACGTAACGTCAGTCATTTCGTGACGGGCAATAAGCTGATTTGCGTGGCCTAGCCTCTCAAACAAGAGTCGTTTCACATCTTTGTAAACAACGGTCTCGACTTTGTGTGAAAAATTAAGATTTGCCAACCTGCAATCAGTCTGAATATCTCTCAGAAAATGAGAATCTCGCCTTTTACGCGTGTATTGCCCGTAATGCCCTAACCCACAAACTGCCGCAATAAGAAATCATTAGAAAGCTGTTTTCATGGCATTTCGTTTAAAAGATCTGTCGTTTCATACGTTAACTCCATAGCCTCGGATTCTTGTTATATAATCACAAGAATAACCTACAACCAGTCGGAATATCTCACTGATTTTCATAACCTAGCTTTCCTGTTGCCCTAAACGCTTGACGACGAACTCGCCAAGAATGCCCGAACCTACAAATGAGGCGTAATAATTCTTCACTTGCAATTAGCACTATTATTCACATCTTCACTTTCTTACATATGGATGGCATGCATTACATTACACCTGGTTTCAGCGCTCTGGCAGGCGACTCGGAGACGGCGGCGGCTGCGAAAATATGAGAGAAACGACTTGATTTTGATGTCAGGGGAAAAGGACCGGTTGAAGGTTTCTTTCAATCCTTATTTATTTTTATTTTTTGTCATCTGTGACTGAACTGCATTTTCTTGATCTCACAGACGCGTCAGTGCTCACTTCCTCAGCAGCGGCTACAGATCTGCTGCGACAAATACATGAC